>CAKAOI010046724.1:21001-87436 GCA_916701655.1 Sebastiscus albofasciatus
GTCTCCCCTTTACAGACGTGCCCACTTTATGATAATCACATGCAGTTTGGGGCAAGTCATAGTCAAGTCAGCACACTGACACACTGACAGCTGTTGTTGCCTGTTGGGCTGCAGTTTGCCATGTTATGATTTCAACATATTTTTTGTGTTAAATGCAGTACCTGTGAGGGTTTCTGGATAATACTTGTCATTGTTTAGTGTTGTTATTTAATTTAAAATACTAAATATATACATATGTTTGCACAAAGCAAGACTACTCAGCTGCATAATTTCACCTGGCCAATCGCTGCATGAGTTGGGCACTTTTGGATTGTCCTCTCTGGTGTGCAGGTAGAGCCTGTGGATCCATTTGGGCTGTACTTTCAACAGCACACATTTTTTGGCTTTTAAATGCTACCCATGTGCACACCTCAAATGTAGTCTGTCAACACAGAGTAACTCACAACATTCCCCCCTATTTCTGCAAAAGTTGCAAAGTCTGTGATTTTTACAGGACGATTTGATTTGTAGATGCAAGAAGGAGACGTGCGGACGGACACCCCTCAGAGTGCACCATGTCTTGTCTCCTCATCATCTTTGCTCTCCCGGAGGCTTTGATTCAGGCAATTACCAAGCGACTGGAGACTCTTGCTGACATTTGTCTATCAACGGAGCTGTGACTCACTTCTCTAATTAGCATCTGCGGAGATGGACGGAGGGAGAGATAGAAAAGGGGGGAGACAGACACCCAGACTGAGAACGATGATCAAGCCGTGAGAGTAGCTCGCTTGGACAATTAGGGACGGGGACTATCACTGAACGTGATCCTTTTCCCCCCCCACTAAAAGAGCTAAAAAAACTCTCACACAACCTCCTCCCACCACACACACACACACACACACACACACACACACACACACACACACACACACACAATGTTTAGCAGTGTATTTGCCATGCAGACGGATGTTGGTATTTATTCTAATTTGTTTGTGGCCCAATCAGTGCAGGATTGCGACGCTGTGCTTCCCCAGTGTGAAGATGGATTTCTGGTTCTTTAGCCATTCTCTTCCTCTGAGGGCCTGGAACAAAGCAGCATCTGCACCCAGGAGATAGCCTGGGATAAAATATGTATTAGTTTCCTCCAAAGCCCCCCCTCGCCTCTCTCTCATACCACTTTGGATGACAAAAAGCAGAGAATGAGAGAGAGAGAGAGTAGATGGGAGTTGTACGGGAGATAGTGTAGATTTGAATCTACTGAATCTACTTACTGGGGGGAATAGCCAGCCTCCGCGCGACAACAGCTGCACACTCGCACGTAAACACCACAACAAACAGCAATATTGTGAAACGCCGCTGCGATTCCCCACTTTTTATTCCTATGCACCGTCTCGTCTTACCACGCCACCCCATGTCTGTAAGTAAAACCCATTTAGTCGAGTGAAATCTCTCTTCTCCGTCCTGATTTTTTCTTTCTCCCACTTCTCTCCTTTTCTCTTCTTTCCACTCTCTGTTTTTCTAATTTTCTTCTTCTCCCTCATCTCCTCCTCCAGCTGACAGGCTCTGGGTTTTCAGGAGAAGAAAGCGGGCATTAATTAAGACAGTGCCAGCTGTAATTTTCTTGGGAAGTAAATTTCTGCACAACTAAAGGTTACGGGGACCTTTTCACTGTCAGAATTTACTACAGCCTGTGAATGTTAATGCAGCTAATGAAGACATGCTCTCAGAATCTGAACTTAAAAAACTACCGCTAGGAGGAGAGGGCGAGAGAAGGAGGGGAGGGATGGAGGATGGAGGATGGAGGATGGAGGGAGGTGGATGGAAATTAAGAAACTGAATAAAAGAAAATAGACTTGATGCATTGGAAGACGGTGGAAGTTCTGCTGTGTAACAGATTCATGTTCATTATCATGATTTGCCTCCATTAACAGTGTAAACCAGTACTGCTTCTCAGTGAGAGGGATGTCTTATTACTTCATTATTGTTTGTTAAAAATGTAACTACTGCATTATTAAAGATGCTGTAAGTATTATATACATTGCATATTGTTTTTAGAAGAATGGCAAAACTACTACATCAATAAACATAATTTAAACTAAGATTAATATGTTGTCATCTAACTATGGAAGAGGAAAGACGGATATTTAAATATTAAAATTCAAAAAAGAAAAACAAATGTTTTTTTTTATTTTCGGTGTAAGTTCATATGCGCTGCAATCGTTGTGTCTGTTGTTTGTTGAAGTTTTTCCATTTTGTTTGTCTTTCCATGATCGTGTCTTTCAGCAGTTGGTGTGGAACGAATCCATGACCTTGACCTAGAACGGTGTAGGTGTTTGGCGGGCGTACCGAGTGTTGCAGTTGCCTCTGTTTGCCTTGTTTCAAATCTGGCGTACATGATGAATGAAGGGCTCTAAATGGCTGTGATCTAGATAACAAATCCGGCAGCAGCAGCAGCAGCCAGGTGAAAAAAGGCTACACAATGCTGGGAGATGAGCACATGAATGCTACGAGGAACTTAAGTTTTGGATGAGTATATTTATCTAGTACCTGAAAACAGATGTATTTTAGTTGTAATCAGTTTATGCTGATGTCTGTACAACGGTGGCCATCACATCCCCTGGCTGTAACTGCAAAGTTCCTCTTCTGTTCTTCATTCCAAGCAAACTGAAAATGTAAAATGCATCAGTCAGGTGTGCCGGAGGATTTTTTTTCTCCAGAAAACAACTGCAGGAACCCCGCTGTTTAGAAGAACACATGTAGGAATTTGTATGTATGAACTGGCTATAGGCTGCATCACTGGTGTACTTTAGCAATCATGTAAGGGATAATGTACAGCGAGCGCGCAGCATCGCAGGGGATTCTTTCATATCAATCAATAACAATAATCAATAACTTGACACGAAAACGGTCCACCAGAGTCCGACATCTGAACTGCGCCCATAGCAACGGTCTGTTGTACATAGCAACGGTCTGTTATAGAGAAATTACAGACCACAGAACGCCGTGATTGACCAATCACTCGGTCGAAGATGGGACACTCCTTCTTAAATCATGACGATAATATTTCCCTAATCCAGACTTTCTTTCTTTGCTGATTTTAATTATTTTATTTTTGTCCGACCTCTTAATGGTTTTAACTCCCATGTATCATTCATGAGTCTGTCTTTAAGTGTGTTTACTCATTTTATTTTTTACACTATTTGTGGCTGCGACTTCAGTGGTAGCTTCCACCTGGAATGAAATGTGCTAATACATTTTGCGTTGCTTGCTTGCTTTCAATTGCCTAAACGTAACCAGAGATTAGAAATAGGTCCGATAGATCAGAATGCACTATAAAAAATGGTTGGGTTTTTTTTCAGTAAGGTGTGAGGACGTGTTGGCCCTCCTTCAGCCATGGCAGGAGGAACATTTTGATTCAGAAGGAGCTGCTTCAAAAGGCCTTGAGGCCAATCACAAACAAAACACATCTCTCCCTGATAACCAAAGAAATGAGCAAAAATAATGCAAACAGATAACGCAGTGAGAGAAAAAGGAGATAGAGAGCAAGTGAGGGAGAGGTAGATCAATGACAAGGTCAGAAAGCGGCGAGGAGCCGGCGGACCTGGAGAAGTCCTGGAGAAAAGTAATATTTAACCCGAGGCTAGAGAATAATTTCACTTCCCCTCAGATCAGTTTAAAAAATCTCTTGCTGTCAGGGCTTGGCAGATTTATACAAATTAATGGCCTTTAGTTGAAAATCTCCCAGCGCTTGGGTTATTAATTGTTAAAGTGCATACATTAAACAAAATGAGCAAAAAGTCATTTTCATTTTCATAAATTATCTCATGCTAAAAAAGAAAAAAAAACTTTGTAGGTAAAAGGGATTGTTGGCGTGGCTTTTATACGGGCTGAGTGTGATACTTGAAATAGAAAAAAAAATCATAAATATGTACATGCAATGCAGAGAGGATGAAGGAGAGAAGAAAATAAATGTAAAAAGTGATGAACTTATGGTTTAACACTGATCTCATTATCCTCTGCTCCACTGTTTGTCCTCCCGTTCCTTCTTTATTCCTCTGTATGGTGTGTGTGTGTGAGATAAAGGGAGTTAAAGCAACAGAACCAGAGGAGTCCGACTCTGTCTCTGCCTGTGTGTGTGAGAAGCAGGTATAGTTGTGTCGCCAGGTCCTGGCAGGTCTGGGATCTCAATCCTGTCTGCTGTCCTGTAGAGGAGGTTTTAATTATGGACCGCCACGGTCAGCTGAGCGTGCTCCGACTGAACGCACAGGGCCGGACATGCATGCACACCCGTTTTGCTACCTTGATGGACACGATACCAAGACACGATGCTATTGAGGAGTCTGTTTCCGCCACTCAAAACAAAATGCTAGAAAACACACTTTTGTACATATTTGGGAACTAGAAGATGCATCCAAGTTTGAATGTAATTCTACACACTTTAGAGAAGGTAGTGCTTGGTCGTATGTAATGAGACTAAATTTATGGTTAATATATCAACTGTGTTCTAATGCTGTAGTTTGACATTTTGGTAAATAATACAAATGTAAAGACATACTTCCATATTTTAGGAAACACTGCTTATTTGCTTTCTTGCTGAGAGTTAGATGATAAGATTTGTATCACTCTAATGTTTAGCTTAGCATAAAGACAGGAAACCTGGCTGTGTCCAACAAAACTAAAAGCTCTATATCAGCACATCTGAATCTCAAACAACATGTATTGTTTATTTAATCTATGCAAAGTTCTTCAAGTAACTTCCTGAAGTCACTGCTCCTGGCCAAGAAATAGCCCGACACATAACCTCCACCTAAAACCGCAACTTGTTTTTCTTTACACTGTTATCTTTGCATGGATTAAACAAAGGAGATATAACATTACTGAGCAGTATATGGTCTCTATTATATGAAGGGCTGTCAATTGATTAAAATAATCAATTAATTAATCAATCGCGATAAATCTGAAATTAATCCTACATTTTTTATCTGTTCAAAATGTACATTACAGGGAGATTTGTCAAGTATTTAATACTCTTATCAACATGGGAGTGGGTAAATATGCTGCTTTATGCAAATGTATGTATATATGTATTATTGTAAATTAGTTAACAACACAAAACAATGAAAATATTGTCCAGAAACCCTCACAGGTACTGCATCTAGCATAAAAAGTATGTTCAAATCATAACATGGTAAACTGCAGCCCAACAGGCAACAACAGCTGTCAGTGTGTCAGTATGCTGACTTGACTATGACTTTCCCCAAACTGCATGAGATTATCATAAAGTGGGCATGTCTGTAAAGGGGAGACTCGTGGGTACCCATAGAGCCCATTTTCATTCAAATATGTTGAGGTCAGAGGTCAAGGACCCCTTTGAAAACAGCCATGCCAGTTTTTCCTCGTCAAAATTTAGCTTGAGTTTGGAGCGTTATTTAACCTCCTTTGCGACCAGCTAGTATGACATGGTTGGAACCAATGGATCCCTTGGGTTTTTCTAGTTTCATATGCCAGGATCTTCACTCTAGCTTTAAAACTGAGCCCGCTACAACCTCCGAAAGAAAGCCTTCCAGTCAGATTTTTTTTAAAAATCGCAACTTGTGTTAATATGTTAAAGAAATTAGTGGCGTTAAAATTAATTTGCGTTAATGCGTTATTATCGCGTTAACTTAGACAGCATAATGAGCAATTGTTGCGTGGAACTAGGTAGATAGATAGATAGATAGATAGATAGATAGATAGATAGATAGATAGATAGATAGATAGATAGATAGATAGATAGATAGATGGCTAAACTAAACTACTGTAGTAGCCACATACAGTGCACTGAATATTTAATTTGTTTTTATTATATAATCAAAATGCTATCTTTAAATTCCTACTTCTCATAAGGAGGGTTTGTCTTCTTGTGCATAATGTTTAAGTGTCTCTAAACGCAAGCTATTTCCTCTCAGAAATACATTCATATTCCTCTCTCTTCCACGCACACACACAGACACACACACCACACACACTGGGCTGAGTGATGGGTACTTGAGGTGTCACTGGTCCTACTGGGGAGGATAGAGAGGGAGAGAGAGGCAGGCAGAGAGTAGGATGAGATGTTATTTCCTAAATTTGGCCCCTAGGACAAAGGAGAGGCCTGTTTGATATTCATCTATCCGCCAGTGGCAGACTGGCGGGGGAGCCTGTGAAAATCTATTCACTATGATAATGAACAAATTGTCATACATTGGGCTCTGTCTCCCCTTGACAGTGATAGTTATCAAAGAGAGAGATCGAGGCAAAGGCCGAGTGTGTGCGTATATATGTGTGTGTGTGTGTGTGTGTGTGTGTGTGTGTGTGTGTGCCTCCCAGATTGTCTCCGTTCCAGAGCAGTGGCTGTCATTAGAAAGACAAGCCTCCTGGCAGGAAGCTCCTGTCATGTCACAGCCTCACAACTTTAACGCCGTCATACCTGATTGATACATACAGCTACGCTGCTATTTGTGCGTCTGTTCGTGCATGTGTCTAAATAGTGCTCCAGATGAATTGTTTTTATCACTACATTTAATTATAGAACCATTTTCCCGCTACCTGCGGTATGTTATCATATTTTTCACCATCATTCATTTCAGGAATCGATTCATAGAATGTTGTTTTCGTAAAGGGAGACTGCAGAAGAACATTTCCCTTTTAGTCATGAATTCAGATTTGTTTTGCCCTATGAAGGCAGATGATAGAAGGTTGAGGCTGGGTGTTTTAAAAAGGTCAAAGGTCTGATACATCAGACTGGCAATACTTCATCCAGAGTAGGCTCTCATGACCACGCCCCCTTTTGGGGATGTCCTTCGTAGATGGCAACAGCATAGACACAAAAAGTTGAACCATGTCTCCAAACTTCTAATTTAAACAAACCGGTATTAGTAATAGCACCAACAATTGATCCAAAAAAGCTGATCTCTGATTTGTTCCCCTGCCGTGTCTCAATATAATAGAGGGGTTTTATGGCTCCAATCTTTAGATCATAAACTCGCTGTCAAAGGAGAGAAAATAGAAAATGACAAAAAGCTGTTCTGTAGCCGGTTAACCGAGGCTTTCACACTGAGATTTGAAGAACATACGATACATGAATATTCACTGTCAGTGTGCTAAATCGCTGAATGATGCTGGTGACAGTGACTAGCATTGATAGCTAATGTTAGCTTGAGTCAGAGGCTGCTGTAGCACAGTTATATCCAACTAAAAATCAGCCCATAAATCAAACAGTAATAACACGTTGGTTATGTACAGACAGCACTTTGATTCAAACAAATATGTATAGATGTCTGAATAAGCAATATCCGGCCACTGTGTTGGACTTAAGGGACATGGCGGCGATCAACCTTATATTATTTATTTAGGATAATTATTAGACAAGTGTAAACAACAAATGCTAACAAGAGATGAATGCATGCAAACTTGTTAAAATTACAATCCAAGCGCCGTCAAATTGCATTGAAGTTTATGGGATCTTTGGTTTTCTATCCCCAAAAGGGGACACGGCCTTGACTTTTTTGCAAAGTACCAGTGTGCCTGATGTCTGATGTTTATCAGGGTCATATAATATATAAAGGAGCAAAGAGTAAACTTTCTGGTGCAACCATGATTGTCACCTGGCTACATGTACATGTACTACAATGCTCTGATGTGATGTAAAGAGTAGATGCAGCGTGCACTGCTACTGTATAATGTCACTCATTTTATGTTCCCATCAAAAGTGTGTCAGCTATTATGTCATTTGCATGCAATTAGCATAGGGATGCCCACAGGGCCTGAGGTCACCCAGAGTGGAGAGCCGAACATGTTGGTTGATCGGATCACAGCTCACATTCAGCGTAGAGACGAGTGTACTCACTGGAGGGATTCTTTAATTGGACAGGGCATATTGTACTGGGTTTCACCTGAGGAGGACAGCTTATATAATTTACATGTATATGGATTGTATGGTCTATAGTTGAGCCTGGATTTCATTTTTGTTCCTAAAAAAGCAGAAAGGAAGGCAAATCCTGCATGCATAAATTAGTCCTGAGAAGGGTGTTTTTTTATCTTTGGACACTGGATAGCTATCATTTATGGATAAAGTAGACTTTTTATACTATTACAGAACAGTATTATTACAGTGTTTTCGATGACTTCTGCTTGATTTATGAGCCATTTGATGGCATTATGAAAGTAGTGAAAATCACTATAGTGAAATTGAATCAATCTGAATATGAAAGCTTACATGAAAAACATGTATTGGTCCACACATGAAGTCAGTCTTCACTCATTGGAGCAGTTTTTGATGACTTTGGCTATTGTGGTTGTATTATCACTAGTATAATGGCATAATGACTTTACTAGATGTTACTGGGACTTCATGTTGGAGTTTCTGAAGTTCCTGCCAGTAGGTGTCTGCTTTCTCTTAGGAGGACATACTGTAGAGGAAGGGACTCCTGAATTACAAAGATCGGGGCAGGTAGAAAGAAAAACTGGATCCCATCAAGTTTCAGTTACTTGTACTTTACTTGAGTATTTTTGTTTCATGCCATTTTAATATATTTCAATGGTAAATGTACTTTTTACTCGACTAAATGTGTTTGAGAGCTGTAGTTACTTGTTACCTAGCTAGTTTAAGACTTTACGAAACATGAAGAACTTAAAAAATATGATGCTTTGTTATAGATTAAAACACCCAACAGTATATATAATAAGAACTGAAGTGATTAGGCGATCGACAGAAAATTATTTGGCAACCATTTTATATTTATTTTAGTCATTTTAATTGCAATATGCCAACATTTCATGGTTGCAGCTTCTCAAATGTGAGGATTTTCTGCTTTTTCTTGTAATTATTTTAATTGTTTTATTGTATTTATATAACCATTGTTAATTTTGAATCATCACCCTGTTGTGTTCAACTATTGGTGTCACATTTCTCACTCATTTCTGACACAAATCAAACTATGAGTGCATGTGCATTAGTAAAAATAATCTAATGATATACCTCAATATATAATAGTATAACAGTCACAGGTGTCATTTTTCTTCTTTGAGTACTTTCATTTTGATATTTTTCCTGATTATACATACATATTGTTTCTTAAATATTTTCAATGCAGGACTTTTAATTGTAACATAGTACTTTTACAGTGTGCTATTAGGACTTTTACTTGAGTAAAGGATTTGAATACATTTAATCTCAGGCACAATCCTGACATTGACTTCAGTTTAGTGCAACAGTTGGTTACAACGCGACATATTCATGATTTTAATATAGTTTGCGTCTAGGAGCTCGGTACTTAGGAGGGTTTTGGGTCTGTTGGTGCTAGAAGACTTGAACTGCAGGAAGTGTAATGTTAGTCGAACAGTGGCAACGAAGTAATCTTAGAATCTACTTAGTCATATTAGTCTACAGAAAATCATATCTCATCCAGACGGAGGAGTATTAGATGATTCTACAAAACCCTGGATTATGTTTAATGCCAACATTTTTGTTAAACTTTTCTTTCTGCAGTGTTAGCATAGGGTCAATGCAATGTGGTTAAGGTCAGGGAAAGACCGTGGCTATGGTAATTGAATTGTGATTAAGGTGCATGGCAAGGGTTACACAACGGAAACATACTACAATACTGTAGATGAGCATCATTGTTGCAGAGGGAAAAAAAAAACAGTGAATATTAATTGCAGGTCTCTGTCTGGATGCAAACCATCCACTATCTCAACCTCAGTGCTCTCACTTTCCACCTCACTACATATGGGGCAAATTACTTTCTGCATTGACTTTGAATGTTGGAACTGAGTTTAAATCATGAGGTGCAGAATCATCTAATATGGATGTAATTCTTAGGGGATACATTGCTGGAGTATCCAATATAGAGTGTAGCCTGAGTTAAATAGAACATCTTCACCTGTTCAAATTATCCCCCTCTCCTCTTCTGACGTGTTATGGAAGTTTTTATCAGTCGAGAATTACTAAGGCATTAGCAATCACTGAAGGGGGATCTCTAGGTCACTAGCACCCATTCAGACATTAGAACACTTCACATTAGATGCCCACCATGATGCCCTTGAAAGTGGAAAGCTGTCCTAAGTGGGTATACTCCAGAGAGCATATAGTAAATTACCCAAAGGAAATAGTAAAAAACAACAGTAATAAAGGCGAGGCTGTAGGTGGCTCTCGGAGCGCTTCGCCTGATACTGTACATAAATCATCCTAATGCCTGAACTTAAAAACTCTGCATACTTAAATAGGGAGGCGGGGGAATAATATACACATAAATACAAACATGTATTATACATGTATGCAAGTCCTTGTATTATATGTGGATGCACATGTAGCACACAACCACGATGCACAAAACTTTAAAGACGTGTAGTTGAAATCAAAATGAAGGTTGAGTTCAAAGACGACCGTGGTCCAAGCAAAGAGGGCGAAGGGGCCATTGCCACACACACACTTTACGTCCCTGGCCCGATTTGGCGTCTCGACATGTCAATGGCATATCTGGGACGCTCACAAGCACACACACCCTAACCCTACGCTCAGAACCCTCATACAGGCGTTTAAACGTCTGTGCCAAAGTGGAGACCGGACAATATGTCCTCACTTTCCAAAAGTGTCCTCTCTCTGAAGGTCTAAAAGTCAAATTGGTCCTCACAAAGATAGCCGTACAAGAACACACAAATACACACGCCTGTACATGGCCTATACTTGTTTACTCTGTAATGTACACATCAAACAGGTCTGTTAAAGTGATTCACAAAAGTCATCATTTTACATATTCACCGCAGAGGGTCAGCCCTACAAATGCAAAAGTCTGTCACTGAGTGACCATCTGACTACCATCATTTAGTTTTTTGGACTCGTTTGCCTTCATTAGATATTACGTAGTAGATATGTGGCAGGAAATGAGGTAACCTGACCCGCCAGATGGTTTGTTACCCAGGACCATCTGACAAGCCGTCATTGGAAACTGTTTGGAAAAGGTCAGGCACTTTCAAAAAATACCTGGCGGGTGATTGGATAAAACATCTATCAATCAAACTTTTGCCGATGCCAGTCAGGAGAAGAGCGAAAAGATCACCTTCAGTTCCGTTCTTTGCTCGTCTTTCAATGAAGAAATACTTTCCAGTTCTGATAGAACTGATGCTAGAACTGATTGCAGCACGCTAACCTCTTTAGGAGCCGCAATTTTAGCCTCTCCGCGTCATCACACTAACATAAACCACGCCTGTAGCTCCTCACAGGATGCTGATTGGTTCATGCTCTGGCTTGCCGAACACAAACACGTTACTAGAAGCTGGACAGGACGGATTTTCGTGCGATGTGCAATCCTGCAGTTCAGGATGATCATGTGATATCGCAATAAATTCAGGTAAAGCGTGTGGGTCCCTGGCCAGACACAAACCATGGACACCTCTCTTACAAGGTTAGGGTCTTAGGCCACCAGGATGCCCCGAGACACCTTTCACTTTACTATTGATTGTATATCAAAAGAAGCCTTGAAGAAACTAGGAAAACAGAACAATTTAAACATGCAGCCAGTAGTCTTCCTAGGTTGGAGAGGATTGGCAAAGCAAGCACACCGAAACAGAAACCTACGACACCGCTAAGATCCGCTTAACCGACAAATGACAAGAGAAACAAACGCTCCCAGCAGCCTCCACTCTACCTGCATAGCGAGGCCCACTGATGGAAAGCAGCCGTGGGAGGAGAGGGGGGTGGGAGGGGGTGGGAGCAGTCACTGATATACATGCCGTGCCCTTAAGGAGATGACGGCCCCTGTCACAAGGCAGAGGGCCCTGCGACACGCCGGGATATAAATCTACACAGGAGATAAAGAAAGTACATGATGAATTAAGCCGGTGCATATAAATTCTTAAGAGCCTCCATTTTAATGCCGGTCATTATTCAACAAATTTTTCTAAGAAATGCCACATGGGCAGGAACAAGTAATTAGGGGGAGAAAAGTGAAACTGTCACCCGTAATGGTTTACTCCGCCGCCTCACCTTATCAGGGGAAGGAGAGAGAGAGAGAGGGAGAGAGAGAGAGCTCCATGGGGCCGTACTGTAGCTACCAAACTGCCATTAGGCCAATTCTGAAGACTAAGTGTTCGGGAGCTGCAAATCTACCCACAGTCTCAGTCCTGCATTCAAAGCATTGTTAAAGGGGGGATGTTGTTTTCCTTACCTCCTCTTCTATCTGTCTCTCTCCCTCTCTCTTTTCTCCCTCTCTCAAATCGGCCAAGGCCTCAATAAATCTGTGGTCACGGGGGATATTGTTAGTGTTGGCCAAAGTACTATTAAAATGAAGGGAAATTTATGGGTGACACTTTGTAACAATTAATCAGGAAATGTTGATTAATAAAGTTGGTCGGTTATCCTCCTGAAACCGAGGGAGGCTACGCCACATTGTCAGGCTGATCATTTTATTCATTATTTTTGATTAATGTACCCAGATACCCTGACTCTAAGAGAAGAGGAAAAGAGGGAAAAAAGAGGGAGGGGGGGGGACACTTATCCTCTATGCAAAATCATAAATAGTGAATGAGTGTGTATACGGGTATAACCTTGGCCGTGGAAAAGAGATTTGAGGGGAGGGCGGGCGGGATGGGAGAGGAGGGGGGGGAGTGAATGTGCGCATTCAGCAAAATAAACTGCAAGTGGGGATTAAGGAAACAAAATGGGTGTGGAGGGGGGGGGGCAGTTGATGAACATCACCTCTCTGGACCTGTCCGTCTTCGCTGGACACCCATGATTAATTAGTTTGTTTAGATACTCAATTAGCCCAGCCATGCAGAGAAAGGCATGGAAAGAGTGTGTGTGTGTGTGTGAGGGAGAGCGAGGGTGGAGAGATGAAGGGTCAGTGAAGGGGGAGAGAGGGAGGCAGGGAGGAGGGGAAGGGAAACTGAGGAAAAAAGATACAGAAAGAGGAGGAGGAGGAGGAGGAGGAGGGCTGAAGGAGGGAGAGATGGAAAACCGAGATATGAGAGCAAATCAGGGAAAAGTGTGCGGATTACTTAGATATGTTTCAAACACTTGATGCAGATAATTCTCTCTCTCGTGTACATCTGCTGCTGCTGTTAAGATCCCATATCAGGGCTTCGCAAAACTTTTTCACACCAAGGATCCCCGAAACTCTGCATTGCCTCGTCTGCTGATGCACCGATGATACATGAAAGATCATCTTTCCACATTCCCTCAATCTGTGAAAAGTAACACAAACTGTTTTTTCTATCCTCATCTTATGTAAATTTAGTTTAAATCATTGTTTTCATCATCAAGTACAAAATGGAACAAAAACATGGTTGACCCTGGTGGACTGACCCTGCTCACCTGTTCTGGACGGCGAAGCACAACCGGGGAACCATCAGGTCCCCGGTTGTGCTTCGCTGCCAGTGGACGGGGTGGCACCCCCCTTTGACTTTATTATTATTACTATAAGTGTTATTATTATACAAGGAACTATCTGCTGAAGGCAGTGATACCTCCTACAAGACTCTACGACAAACGGTTCATGAGTTATGAAAGTGGGCGTGGCTAACGTGTAGTGGGCGGGGATAACCGAGTGCACGGACGGAGTGCGAGCAGCCGAGAAGGAAGTCGTTCGGGTTTATTAGAGTCCTGCGCCAGCCACAGATACCAGATTTATTTTTTTATTTTTTTGTCACAGCATTTCATTTATTGATTGCTGTCAGGATGTAAAGAAAATTTCAACCAATATAACAAAAAATTTAGTTGAACAGCACTACCAACCCTGCCTTCACAGGGGCAGGCAGGTCTCATACACTCTTCGTAACTACACCTACGAAAAGTAATGCACTGTAATTTGTGTATATTCCACAAATCAATGCATGTGTACTAATTATTCATGTGTAACTAATGTGTACTCAATATAATTGTGAACCAGGAAATATAAATAGCGGCGGACACCACGTAGGGAGGAAGTCGGGGTGGATAGGTGGGTCAAAAACCATCCAGGAGACAGGCGTTCGTCAATGTTGATTTTTTTGTCACAAAAGTTAAGTACTTTATATTTTAAGCCAAACCAAAGCTAATCTGAGCCAACTGGGCATTTTTCAGGAGGGGATATATTCAGACAGACATTAAAGCATGTAAACATGTTCCAGTAGAAACCCAAAATACAAGTATGAACCTGAAAATTAACATGATATATCTCCCTTGAAAAGCCATCATTCTTTTAATTGCATAGAGCGGCAAATAAAAGCCCGTGATTCAGGGGAAAGAGCTTTAAAAAGGTTTTCTATAATTTTAACATCCTATAGGAGTTCATCATCAACCAGTTTTACAACAAGTGCCTCTGAATGTGTAAAATCAGTGGCAGCTTTCTCTCTGATGAGAACCACCGCTAGGCTCCATTAGGGGAGCAGTCTGCTGTGTGATGTGTGCCACTGACTGGTCAACTGCACTGAAGCTATGAGCTCATTTAAAATCCAATGTCTTATCCAGTGGCACCATCGTCAAGTGCTCCAGAAAACCTTTCCCCCGCCGCTTCTTGTTCAGATTTTTTGTATAAAAAAACCCATATGCTAAACATTGAATGATATGTCTATCTACTGTATCACCTTTAGTATCCTCATCACTCTATGTTTATCAGTGTCTTGGCATACATGGATGGATACATGGCCATCGCCGGTGGCGCCGCTCCAGGGTTGGATAAGAGTTCAACCAGCCAGAACCCCTAACCCTAGCCCCGTAAACTGTAACACATAACACAAAACAAAAGATTTTTATTTTTTTAAATAACTGCATTTATTATAATATAAATAAACAATTGATCCCTGATATTGTTGGTTTAAAAGTGTTTCACTACAACGACAGTTAGAGGGGTGAAACATGTATTTATTTGTTTCTTTATTTATTTGTTCATTTTACCTCAATGCAGAAAGTGAGGAAGGGTGCCTACTATTTTATTTTATTTTATTTTGATTTATTTTATTTTATTTTATTTGTTTATTTTATTTTATTTTATTTTATTTTATTTTATTTTATTTTTATTTTATTTATTTTTTTATTTTTTTATTTTATTTTATTTTATTTCATTTTATTTTATTTCTTTATGAGGCCGACCAGCGCCACCCCCCAGAAGGTGGCGCCCTAGGCGATCTCCTATATGGCCCTGAGTCAAACTGGTTTAAAAGGTTCTCTGATTGACCAAAAATCCAGAAAACAAAAAAAAAAAACAGCAGGCAGGTAGGACATCTGCAACAGGTAATCATCAGCATGATACATGGTAATCTGACAACATGTTAAGTAATCCCAGATGTCCTCATGCATGTACATACTGGAGCGTTTTGGTTGTCTGAAATACGGCTCTGAACAGCAGACTGAACTCCAGTGATGCTCCCAGGGGGAAGACTAAAATAAAATACGACGGAGTCGAATCCTTTCCGTAGTTTTTCTGTCTCGCGGACGGAGGAGGAAAACGAGGCTGACTAGAATTATACAGTAGTAGTAGTTTTTCAACTACTGTGGACACAATAGACACACCATCCCTTTTATTAATAAATGGAGATTAGTCAAAACGTCCTTTCAGATTACGCCCTTAGTGCCAACAATTTAAGGGGAGGAAGGTGTGTGTGTGTGCGTGTGTGTGTGTGTGTGTGTGTGTGTGTGTGTTTGGATGATTAAGAGCATCATCACCACTTGCATTATGGTGCTGGTGTAAGGATTTTTCAAAGTTGCAGTGTGTAGCATATTTTCAGAGATAATGCATGTTTTGTGCATGTATGTGTCTTTGAATTTGAGTGTGTGTGTATGAGAGTGTTCTGTGTGTGTGCATATACAGTATGTGTGAACTCAGTAGTGTCCTGTGAGCGCCGCCACTGAGGCGCTTCTGACTCTTAAACTGGACATTAATTATGGACACTTCTGTTTCTCTGGTCAACAGAAGCTGCAATATATACAAACAACCTTCACACACACAAACACACACAAACAGACGTGGACATTCACTGAAGGTTCAACTGATATCGTTCTCTGAAGACTGATCTTTATTTGGATTAAAGTACAAAGAAAAACGTTTCGATCATGTTAAATTCATCCATATCCAAAGGCAAAACGCACCGATTGCATCTCGGTGTATCTTAAAGGCTTATGCTGATTAATATCTGTCAAACAGTCCATGTGAACGCCCCTATCCTCATAGGGTGGAGAGTGTGTGTTCAGTCGGGAGCGGTGTGATGCCAAGAAACCCTCTTTTTTTCACTTTGTCACATCAAATTTGCTAAAACAACTGTGAAAACACAACTGTTCCCTCTGACTGTCTCTTCTCCTTTGTTCTCTGCTCTGCTCCCCTCCCATCCACTCTCTGCAAGCTGGGACAAATGGCTGCTTTGGGACAGTGTGTGCATGTGTGTGTGTGTGTGTGTGTGTGTGTGTGTGTGTGTGCGTGTGTGTGTGTGTGTGTGTAGGCAGTGTAGGGGGGGGGTTGGGGTGTCTCATTGTGTTACGTGTGATAAACTGCTTTGACAGCAGAAATGTTTGTGTGACAAGCGCTCCGCGGTTGGAGTCCATTAGCTGCCTCTTTTGAGTCTCCTTGGCGGGTTATCACTCTCACACACATACACGCACGCACACCCACACACACCTACACACACACAAATAAATGCATGTACTTAAACACACACACACACACACACATATACACTGCACAAACAAAGACAGCTTGCTATAATACCACTCTTGGTGCTTGTGTCCTAGCAACATGTGTCTCAGTGCATCACTCTTATGCGTTTGTGTTTGCGTGTGTGTGTGTGTGTGTGTGTGTGTGTGTGCGTGTGTGCGTGTGTGTTACAGCATTCATGTGAGAAAGAAGAAACTATTTGAGTGGTTGGACTTGCAAATACTTATTATAATATATATTCCACCTAACAAGTAACTAATGCTTAAAGGTTGCACTACTAAAAATAAAGCTCACAACTCATTTTGTGCCATTATAAGCGCATTATAACCACACTGTAAGCGCATGATTATCACAATCTGGTATATTAAGTGTGCTGGTAATGCACTACAGATACTGTGCTACCATAATATGTAGTGGAACTGAAGCCTTACACTCTTTATATTACAAATGTAGCAAAGACAATAGTGGTCTCAATGCATATATATAGCCTACTCCAAAAGAGGAAAACTATGTTGTGATTGACAGTGATAACTGTACTGCAATATGTTTTCAATCCAACTACACCTTTTGTATGTCTCTAACTCTGCTGCTCCTTAGTATATTCCTTTGAACATATTTATATTGATATTATAACTGGCATGGCCATTTTTAAAGGGGGATTGTCTTCTGACCTCAAGATATGTGAATGAATATGGGTTCTATGGGTACCCACGAGTCTCCCTTTTACAGACATGCCCACTTTATGATGAGAGGGTTGGTAGGCGGATACCCAAATGGATGAGCAAGTACTTAAAATGTGAGTTTTTCATGATATGTCCCATTTAAAAACCAAATGCCTTGTAACTGATATATTAGAAGAGAAACAACATAGGAAAAAAACAAAGTAAAGAGAAGCTCAGAGCAGTCTTTGTGTTGTAGGGTGCATATTTCATGTGTAAATGCTGGAAAAGTGGGTGTGAAACCCATTTCTGACAAGGAGTTTACTTCATTAGTTGACCATTTATTTTTCCTGCAATGCCTGGTGTAATTAGGAAGGTCATTCTACTTTTTTTTTTCCCTGCAACAATATACTGCTCATTATAATGTAATCTTTTGGGTGTTAATTATAGTCAATAGTGAATTTTAGTAAAAATAGCAGTGACAAGATATACTGTCACTGTGTCTCACATGTTTCAGGTTTCATGTGCAGGATCGGTACAATACGAGCCCCCGCCTCTGTGCAAATCGCTCCATTCCCGGAGTCCAAATTCCCCTTGGACCAGTGCTGCGCTCGTATCGTCGCTGTCTGGCGTTTAGCCCGGCCTCCTTTTCCAAATGGGCCTAACCTTGAGGGACTTGTTTGACCCCCCCCCCCACGACTGCCATGCCACTCTCCCAACCCCCTCAACGTGTGCACTAACACACACAGATACACACTTTTCCAAACCAAGAGGATTAAATAATTGATGTCTATCCTTCTGATGCATTTGTTAAGCTGCACAAGTCAGACAGGGACTGTCAGAATGTGTGTGTATGTGTGTCTCTACTGGTCTGTGTGTGTGTCATATTCAGTATGTCTTCCAAACCCCCCCCCTCCCGCTCTCCCATCATCACAGAAAACATATACTGTCCCCTCCGACATTCATCATAAACTCCATATGTTGTTTTTCCCCCTCTTTCTCCCTATCTCTGTCTCTCTCGTTTCATTCTCCCAGAGACCCAGAACTGACAAACACACAAACCGTTTCTGATGTGAAACAGTGGACCAGACGAGCTTTTAGACCTCTCGCACTGACAGATGAGGGAATAGAGTGTGGAAGGCTGTGGGGGGGCATGCAAGTTTAAACAGACAATAAGAGAGAGAGGGAGGGGGGGATAGTTTGTTTGAGAGAGATGTTGACAGATGAAACGGAGAAAACAGGCAGAGAGGAGCCAGAGAGGCATTGAATTCACTTTGTGTATTTCCAAGTCAAATGTCCCGACTGTTTTTGCCTCTGTGGTGGCAAAACTGTGTTTGTGGCGTGGCATTGTGTCTATTGTGTCTTGTTTGAGGGAGAAGACTGTCATAACAAAAAAGGGATATCAGCCTTTAAAAGACACAGGCAAGACCAAGGACATGTCAGCAAGTTATTCAAGTTTTACCCTTGAAACACTCAAATGTATCATGGAAAATAAAAGTTTGATTTAAATTCAGTTCATATTAACGTGGAGTTTATGGGTCAGTAATTAGATTACGTTAGTTCTGGTTTTGGTTGCAGTGAAGTGGTAAAAAATGCAGAAAATCCCCACTGCTCCATCCAAGCAAGCAGCTGCTGAAAATGACGACAGAAAGACAACAAGAGGGGAAGGCAATAACAAACATTCATCAAAACTACAGGGAGGATGAGGCTATTCATTCTAGAGGCAGGGAAGAGAAATATCATCAATATTTGACATTGTTTTATGGAGAAGCCACTTGATTTCGTCCCGGGTCCTGTGCGGGTGACCAGCAGCAATCAATTACCATTGACAAGATTTGTGTACATGGAAGGCCTTCGCACTTTGTTTCGCTCTGCCCCTGCCTCTGTGAAGTTGCCTCCTCAGAGATCACAAACCAAGTCCTTAGTGAGTGCTCCATCTTCCCCCTATGACTGCATGGCATCATTACTCTGAGCCCGGCAGTATACAGAGAGTATTGGACTAATTATGTGGCGTGGTAGTAGTGTAATTCAAAGTGGTAACAGGCCTGCTGCAGTCCTGTGTTCAGCGAGCACTGTGATGTTGAACAGATTGATATGAAGGTTCATTTTAAATTTAAAATCCTTTGTGCGTTGTAGTGCTAAACTGAGCTCTTATTGCGTGGAATCAGACCTTAAATAGCCACTGTAGCAACCCGTTCTCACGCTCAACTCGTCAAATACCGACGCTTGGTCAGTGCCCCTCAACATCAGATACTGGCGCACAGACCCTTTAGTGTAGACAGTCAGAGCAAGTGACGTAGTATACGTAGTCTTCTTAGAATGGGTGGGAGGGTTATGATGGATGGGTCAAACAAAAACAAGACTTTGAAACAGGACACTGCTGTTTGTGTCTTCAGCGAAACTAAAAGTCAACGTTGACCAGTGTTGCCAGATGGGAAATGTTGGAAGCCTTTTCATATTCTGCATGAAAACAGTTAAGGCCATAAACTAAGCTAATTAAATAAATAACTGGGCTTACTGGTGCATTCAAAAATATCTCTCATGCAAACTCTCTTCAAATGTGCATCGAGCAGCCGTGCTTGTGGTCTCGTTCAGCAACATCATAGCCCACACCAAGCATGACTGGCTGGAAAGAGGTCACGTGAAAAGAAAAGCGTAAACACAGATGTAAGATCCATCTGGAAATTAATTATTTAAGTGTAGACTAAAACCAACTTCTAATTATAAGCGTCACATTATGGCACTTATTGATCATACATCGAACAGAGAGCTCAATTGTTGTACAAATACAATAATTATCGTAAATCTGGCAACACTGACGTTGACTTACTTTTTCACGTCAGTCATCAGTCACGTGACTCATTAGTACCGTCAGACCTGTGAGTCGTTAGTCAAGTTCGTAAAACCAAGATCTTCTCCTAGCCCTCATTACGTGGTTTTGTTGCCTAAACTTAACTTCCTGTGAAAACAGAAGTTTATTTTTAAAAGACACTATGCATGTAACAAGTATATATTGACATACCGTCCCTGACCAAGCCGTCGGTATTTGACAAATTGGGAGTGAGAATGTGTTAACTGGGTGTAGATATATTGGGATATAGTTGTAGCCATTTACTTATAGTGTAGCAAATGTAATGTTTCTTCTTTAATTCTATATTTCATGATGTTCCCATATCTTTTTCAAGGTGGACTATAAAAACATGCTATCATGTAAATTAAAGTACCATCACCCAGATATATGCTTGCAAATGCATCTGTTATGGTTTGGAGAGCAGGACAGGCAGGAAAGACCCGAATGCAGACTCCGAGACAGACACTCACAATGAAGATAATTTAATAAAGAAAAAGTCTCAGGCTACAGGTACACAACCCAAAAGACAGCCAGGTACAGCTAGCAGATAACAGAAAATTTCATGCAGCAACAACAACTAACTGACGGTTCATATTAGTGAATGACTGATTGGGGAAGTGGGGACAGATGAGCAGGAGGTGAGGTGACTGCAGGGCTAAAGAGGGACAGGTGAAACCAATCAGGGTGGTGGCAGACAATCAAAACAGGTGGGAAAACACACAAAGGCAGGACGTGACGTGATCTGAAACAAGCAGAGAGGTGAGTAATGAAATAAAACAGGAAACATTAAACCTGACTGAATAAATTACATGAATCAAACAAAGGAAAAACAGAGGCCAGGAGAAGGGCAGATTGTGACCGATTCCCTTGCTTCACAACAACATTGATGTTGTATAATTCTGCAAAACACAGTTAATGACAATGTTTTATAACATTCAACATCAAAGTTTTGAAAGGTCTTTCTTTCTGCAATGTCTGTACAGGACAACTATAGGATAATATCAATGTTAAATATAATATATAAATATTGAGGTTATGACAAATAAACTATGTTTAAGGTATGGTTAAGGTTAGGCAACTAAAACCCTCGGATAAGGTTGGAAGAATATGTTTTTTTTATTTTTAAAATAAGAAGAACCAATCTCTTATTGAGAGTCTATGACGGGAGGTCTCATGCAGCTTCTTGCATAAAAGTGGTAAGCGCTACATTCCCATCCACTATCCCAACCTCCATACTTCCTGCATGGGCATTGAACATTGTCATTGGACGTAAATCATGAGTTGTGGAATCACCCATAACTCTTAGAGATACTGGGCTGGCAAAAATCACGACTATACTCCACAGTTATTGCTATAGTTTATGGGCAAGAGAAAGGGTTATTTACAATTGTGGGTGATGCTTTTAGCTGCAGTTCTGTCTCAGTCTCAAGAATAGATTTGCGGAAAGTATGGCATTCGCGTTCAGGGACGCGCGGAGACATTTAAGGGCCGAGGGCTTAATTCAAAGAAGGGCAGGAGCCAAAAGGCGTCTGCTCCAACTTGTAGGGAAAATAAGACACATGTAACCCCTTGAGAATTTAGCTTCAACCAAGAGCAAAGCAGAAAATAAAGGAGAAAAAAAAATCTTGCCCCATTTCTCTGATATTTTATGTTGTTTCCCATAGCAACGCATACAAACCAGATGCTGGAATGTCAAACGTATTGTTTACAGATCAGATTTGGCTTACAGCTGGCAATTTATTTTAATGTCACTGAAGTTTATATGAAATTTGTGTAACCAACTACATGACTAGTCAAACCAAGACAGACAGAGATAGAGAGGAAGCAAATTCTAGATGAAAACAGCACTGAAACTTAATTAACTTTGGCTTACTGGAAGTCAACACGTTTTGGTTAAGCCAAATAATAACCAACATTTTCATCATGTGCTCAGCCTATGATGATGAGGATGCTTACCACCTTATTAATAGAGTAAATATGTACCATGTCTGCAACATATGCATTGGGATATCAGAAATAGGTTTAGGGGTGCAGGGCTACATTTTTTATCCACCACCATAAAGAATGAGGGTGAAGCCGATGAGGGTTGTTGACACCTGCACAGTGGACAATAAAGCTCATTGCTGTCAGATGAGAAGAAGTGGCCTGCCACACCACATGACATACAGGCATACAGAAGTAGAAAATGGCTGTAGCCATCCCTAGGTCGAGTGCATAGGAAGATGAGTATTCCAAATTGGAGAAAATAAGAAGAATTAAATACATAAAGTGTATGAGAAGTGTCATATGTGTATGCACAGCCTGTGTGTACATTTCTTGAACAGAACTGCCCAAAAATGGA
Source organism: Sebastiscus albofasciatus (assembly GCA_916701655.1). NCBI lineage: Eukaryota > Metazoa > Chordata > Actinopteri > Perciformes > Sebastidae > Sebastiscus > Sebastiscus albofasciatus. Next base: position 43,475 of record CAKAOI010046724.1, read on the forward strand.
TTTCAGTGTAAACTGACAATAAAGTTGTGCAATATCGTGTTGCATCGTATCGTATGGCAACGCAACGCAACGTAACATATCGTAACATAACATATCGTAACGTAACATATCGTAACGTAACATATCGTAACGTAACATATCGTAACGTAACATATCGTAACGTAACATATCGTAACGTATCATACTGTACCGTATCGTAATGTACCTCACCGTACCATATTGTATTGTATCTTACTGTACCATATGATACGGTATGGTATGGTATTGTATCTTACTGTATCATATTGTATCGTATCGTAATTGTTAAATACTATCAGGTCGTGATTGAATGTGATATCAGGTTTACCACCGTCTGTAATGTTTCATTATTTGAATGCTGCTGAATGTCTACTTTTTGTCACCTAATAGTATCTAAATCAGTTGCTAGCGATGGTTCTTTACTCTCCTATTAATTATATTAGTAATTATAATAGTTCTGTTTTTTTGTGCGCCTCTGGGTTATATAGTATTGTTGTGGCATTGGCTTTGACATCCCTGAAATACTAAATGGATAAGGCCTCTGTCAGGACAGTTTAAGAAGTGTCTGGTAAGTTTTCTCCATCATGTAGGCCTACACTAATGCAACACCTATGACCTGCATTAGCTAATCAACGTAATGATTTTCACCCTTGAAAGCTTAAGTGCTTCTTTTCAGTCAGCTTGAAATAAAACATCTAAATGCATGAGTCCTGTGTAGCTGTTCACTGTGCGTATGGGTGACCCAGGTATTGTTGCTGAACCACAATGACATTTGTTTCTTGATTGAAGGCATGTGTTTATTCGGTCATCCACTGCTGCCAGCTCTCAAGGCTTCTGAAAAGTGAGTGGTGTATTTGACCAAATGCATTAATGTTGACGTTGTAGTGAATGATTTAGTCATCTATTGTAAAACCCCCAATGAGAGAAGTAAAATTGTGGGCTGACACAGTGTTATTCTTTGTAATATTCTGTAAATGTATAGCTCTTGGGATGTTGTCATGGTAGAAAAAAGGGGTGATCAGCACAAGCCTTCAGGTTTATTCTTTATGAGTTTATAGCACATACCTACTACTTTAGTAATCACATTTTTCTCATGAATGAAAGAGAAATATACCTCTGAAATCCACTGGGAGACATCCATAGTGTACAGTAAATGGTAAACAGAGACCCATGGATGCAATACAGGGTTTCTCAAACAATTGGAACACCATTGCTTTTGTTTTTTATAGTGCTGTTCTGGATTAAAGACTGGTTGTTAGAAAGATAGTTATTTTGAAACAGTTGGATTTACGAAACAATTTACGGGGATTGCTCTACAGTACAACATTATAAAGAAAGCTTTCACACCCAACTCGTCAAATACCGCCGTTTGTTAAGTGCGCCTCAGCATCGGAGACCCGACGTATGGAGGCATCCTTTAGCCACAGTATGTGACGAACCAGGCTTTCAACTAACTGCAATGTAACTGCGACGTTATTCAACGGTTGGAGAGAGTGACGTAGTCAAACAAATACAAGACTTTCAACCAGGAGACCGCTGTTCGTATCCCGTATGAAACTAAAAGTAACGTTGACTTATTTTGTCACGTCAGTCTTTAGTCACGTGACTTGTCTGTATTGTCAGTTCCGTGAGTCGCTAGTCAGTGAAGTTAACGTCAACCGCGACCATTTCCTAACCCTAAATAAGTGGTTGTGTTGTCTAAACGTAACCCTCCTGTGAAAACGGAAGTTTATTTCGAAGGGACACTACGCATGTAAAGAGTGTGTCTTGACACGTCGCCCCTTGTCCGTCCAAAAGTAACATGAGAGCGGTAACCCGTGTGTCAGTCTCCGATGCCGAGGGGCACTGACCAAGCGGCGGTATTTGACGAGATGGGAGTGAGAATGTTTTGCTAGGGAAATGTGTCGGTAGCTCCCATACATCAAATTAAAGGACTATTAGTAGTCCAATCAAAGGTTGTGGAAAACATATCTACCGTGTTTCAGATGTCCAGAAACTGTCCTGTGCAGCACTTTAAACACATCCCATTGAAGAAATGTAACCACAATTTGATGAAAAAGCTGATTAAAACAAAAAGCACTTTAACCGCTTAATGCTTCACTATTTCCCCTCCTTAATATGCAAAATCATGCAACAGCACACTCCAAACTCTAATCAGATCATCTAGTCCATAGGGACACCTGCAGTTTAAACATGACTTTTATTTTTTCTCTCTTTTGTGATAGACATGCACCAAAGAATACTATACAAATACAATCAAAGGGTATTCTGCACATCACTACTTTGTTTCAAAGAAGTGATCTCACTTCCATCTTGAACACTGCTTTCATACTTTGAAAAAAATAAATTCACCAGGGGAGGCAAACTGATACCAGAAAAAAAAACAAAAAACAAAATGAGCCTCCAGCCGCAGGGCTTTTTACTTTGTGGATTATGCCGTACTTAAAGCTCGCACATTTATCGTGGGAGTGTTGACTGTGACCCACAGTAATACTGGATGTATGGAGAATATTTTTGCATGGCTTCATAACTCACTCATAATGGCCGCGTGAATGGGCGGTCACTTTAGACTGTTGGGGCTGTAGTAATGTAGCGTATAGGTAACACCGGTCCCTCTGAGTGCCGCAGCACTAGCAGGTGATTTGTAGCTCGGGGAGACTAATGAAGTGGTCGCTCTGCCACCCTGCTTCTTTTGCAAGATCAATTCGGCGTCAGGGCGCGTACGGCGGCCGCGCTTTATGAATGATGGAAACCTCCTTAGGCCATCCATATACCTGAATCCCCAGCATCACTACGCAACCCCCCCCCTCCACCCCCCTCCCCTCTCGTCCCCCTCCACCCTCAGGCCCCCCTGCTCCAGGAGGCAGGGATTCAGCAATCTTTCTTGTTTGGAGAAAAATACATTACCATCAGCCTCTTCTCCGGCCTTTGCCCAGCGCACAGGCACACACATCCTGCATAGCTTGACTCTAAAGGAAAATCCTTAACAATCGTGTGTTTTGGTATGTGTGTGCAGATCGACACACACACACACACACACACTCCTCTTGTGTGAGTTGACATAATTAGTGCAGATGATTTGATCGACTTGACGTGAGGCTTTCTGGCCATGATGACATCCTCTAATACAGAAAAAAAAAGGTGTTCAAGAGGCCGGAGAAAAGAGAGGCTTTTAAACTGATAATGCATAATGCGATAGATGTTTTAGTCAGTGGATGATAATGAAAATGAGCTAAAGCGGCGAGCGAGGGAGCCAGTCGCTCTCTCACTCGCTGGCCTTTGATCCCATCCAGTCTGGCTTTTAAAGCATCTGCTTCCGTAATGAGGAAGAGTTTACCATAGCCGATGCAGATTCAGGAAATGAATTCAAAAGTTAATGGTGTATTTGTCCCGATGATTAAGAGCCCCGTCTCGTTCTTTATGACATCGCTGATCCTCGCCATAAAACAGGTTGTGTCGAAGGAAGTATTTATCATAAGTTATAACAATTATCCTAAAATACCCAGGGAGTTAATTATGTCTGTTTTAGTTGTGGGTCCATGCAGTCTAGGTGCTTTTAATGTGCCGGGATGAGCGAGGCCCTGGGCTTGGCGGTGCACGGGTTGATCTCTGTTACAGCGCGTGTCAATAAGAAAAATCTGTCAGGGGTGTTTTCATATTCCGAGATCACAGTGCAGCTCATCTAAAGGCGTCAGTGGCAATTTGAGAGCAGGGCGTCATATATAAAGATGTCATGAGCCGAGGCCTCCAGCCGGGAGGTTGAAAGGGAAAAGTAGAACGACAATGAATACTTGCCAGAGTTTTCTGGAGGCTATGAAATTTAAAGGCCTCCCCTTTCATTTCTCGCTTAGATTAAAATATAAAGGAAAAAAAAGAAGGGAGGGAGAGAGGGAGGGAAATTGAGACAACAGAACGTGAGGAGGCGGGGACGGGGGAGTGAGAGGACAGAGAAGAGGGAGCTCGAAGCCTTTACTGTTAATCTTAACTTTTCAGATTGATTGGTTCACGCTCCCTGTAAATCAGCACCTGCATGGCAGTCGTCTTCTTATATGATAATCTGGGTGTCAGCAGCGAGAGAGGTAGAACAAAATAGGTGGCAGCGAGGGAAGGCAGAGTGTAGTCGTCCAATTGAACCCGGCTGATAGCTTCCCTCCCTCCTCTCAGCATCTCTCACCTTTCCCTTATCCTTCTTCTCCTGGCTGAGAGGAGAAGATGAGCAGGTGGAGTGTTTAATGTTTCCTCTGATGCCACAACAGAATGAGCTGAGCGCGGCACCTGTAAGAAATGAGCTATATGCGGATGATGCTGTAGTTTAGAATATTTTATTGCTGGGGGAAACTAGATTTCTGGTTTTATCAATAAGAGAACTAGTGTCAGGCGTCACGCACACATGAAATATATTTGTTCTCTCAATACAGTTTCTGTCAATCAGTTCATTTACTGAGGACTGTTAGATGCGTTGTAACAAAATATTGACTTATGGAGTAGTTATGGCAAACATATTGGCAAACAATAACCTATTTGCATATACAGCAGAAACAGAGAATTATCATCATTAATTTGATGTAATATTTCTTGTCACTTAACAAAATGAAGTCCAATATTCACTGTCATTATAGCTCTATTTTGGTCTCTACCAACTCCAGAGGGAAGTATGTGATTTATTAGCTGTTAAATGCCCCACTATGTAGTCTGTTTCAGCCCAGTCGCACAGCAGTTTGTGAAATAGTCACGAAATTGAATGTATTGATCCGTGTACATAGACATACATTTTTTTTTGTTATGGTCAGCACAAAATTAATTCATATGTAATCCATGTAATTGTGAACTGGAATGTATAGAGAGCTGCAAATGCACTTCCGTAGTGATTTTAACCCAAACCGCGATATTTTCCTAAACTTAACTAAGTAGTTTTATTTTGAAAAGACTGGAGTGGAAATTGACGTGCGTCATGTGTTCCTTGACATTCGTAGGAAAACGCATAAAAAAATACGTTGTTGAAAGTCAAGAGATAAAAAAGGGAAATGTTTGTCCATGTACACGAATCAAATAGATTACATTTTGTGACTATTTCACAAACTGCCGTGAGACTGTGTTGGTTGTTTAGTGCTGGTCAGGTAGTGTACAGTGGGTTCATCAGAGCCTTTTCACTGAAAACAGCTTCCTGCGGTTGGGAAATATGCCGATGAGAGCCTTGAGACTGAACGAAAAGAGTAACAGTAATTAGCTGAAAGACACTAAAACGGTCCGTAGAGTTGAAGAGAACTGTGGAGTTGGGTGATACTTCTCTGTGGGTTTATCACCATGAGCGACACCTTTTACATTACATAATGTTATTTGAGCCATTGTTAATATGATAATATGAATTAGTGCAGCTTAGTGTCAGTTGGTTTGTTACACAGAACCATCTGAGAAGCTGTCATTTGGAAAATCTTTGGAAAAGGGCAGACACTTTCAAAAATATACTTGTCAGGTGGTTTGGATGAACCAACGGTAAATCAAACTCTTGCCGAAGCCAGTCGGGAGAAGAGCGGAAACATCTTGTTTGTCGAGAAAAGCTTTCAGTGCTGTTCTTTGTTCTTCAATGAAGAAATACTCTACAGTTCTGATAAACTGATGCTATATTGCAGCATCTAACCTCTTCAGGAGCCGCCATTATTGTTTAGAACGAACAGTCGCCTCTCAGTGTTGCGTCACACATACCGAAACCACGCCTGTAGCTGCCAGGAGCTCCTCATAGGACGCTGAGTGGTCAGGATCTCTGTGGTTCGGACACAAATGTATTACTTAGTGTATGAGTACTAGTCAGACGAGATGGATTTTCGTTGTGATCTTGTTATATTGTGAGAATCCAGCTGCCTTGGGAGGTAAAAGCATCAGAGCACTTGTTTTCCCAAGTCTTAACATTTAACCCCAAACTTTGACTACAAAACATTGTCTCTTTTCTCCCATATTTTTTATATTTTGCAATTGTTTTCCAGTTTAGTTCCAAATTTAGCTTGATCATTACTCAACAGGATACCACAAAATCTAAAAATACAGCTTCACACCCAGGTTGCACAATTTAATAACGAATACCATCTTTTTCATGTGGCTGCCTTCGTGCTAAATCCTTGACAGATATACCAACAATCTGGAAGCATATTGAGAAAATTGACCAACACTGTAACTACACAAACCTTCATTTTCTCTCCCTGCCACACACACACACACACACACACACACACACAGACACAAACTACACTGCAACACACACATGTACTACAGCTGGCTATACCACCACACACATGTGACATACTCACACACATGTATGCACATCCCCACACACTCTTTCCTCCAGAGCAACAGGGGATAAGATTGACCAAGAGATACAGTATCTGTGCAGCAGCCGCAGCAGCAGCAGCCACAGCAGCGGCGGCGGCAGTGAAGCCCTCTCCTTGTTTCCCTTGAGTGTTCTACATTTATTTTTCCTTTATATATTATTCAAGTTCAAATAATTAATTCAGGATATCAAATCAAGATGTAGGAAATCAATCAAGAGCCTTTTTCAATCTGCCTTTCATTACGCTGAACCCCCGGTCCTGGCTGAGCCTGTAGCGGAGCTGGCCTGGACTTCTATAAAGACAGACTGAAACACTTACGTGGCATCCCGTCCGCCGGAGAAGATGACTGCTTCGCCTCGCACGGCCATGCTGAAGTATTTAGGCCGCATCCGATTGGGTGGTAGGAATTATTTTTGTTTAGCGCTGATATAAAAATGAACCACATGGCAGGCTGCGCTCTAATGGTCCAGTTTGGTAATGACTTATTGTACAGACTTTTTGTTTTTGAAGTGACATTTAGGACATCACTTGTTTGTATTCTGCTGAATGGTTAAAGGGTGACAGAGGATACTTTTAGAGGGAATAACAAGATAACCTTCTGCCTTTGATTCCACTCAAACTTTATTGTCTCAACAGAAGACTTCTTTTCACAGCCACAAACGGAACAAAAGCAGTGCATGAAAACACATCCTCTTTGGATACACTCCAACCAGCCAAAAAAAAAAAAGGATCTGATGCATTTGTGCAAGATGAAGCAGCATGTAGCCTGAGCAGAGATTAAGTAAGAACAGATGTTATTAGAAGAAACGATCCCCAGTCGCCAGACATGTATTATCGTTCCTCTTTATGCCCCGTCCTCTTCCCCCTGTCTGCTGTCACCGTCGACTTTATGGGAAACCCGCTCTGATCCCGCTCGGCCCTGTGAGAATCAATAACCCTGGTCAGATGACACCGAGCGGCTAGATTCATCTCATCCCCTTTTAGCCGGATACTTTAGCTTACATTTGGTGCAGCGATGACTCTCCCATCTCGAGGCAGACGCGATAATGTCGTGGTAAAAACGTCAGTCAAAGAGCAGTGAATGTGAGGGAGGAGGGTTGTGGACAAGTAGTGAGTTGTGTGTGTGTGTGTGTGTGTGTGGTTGTGCAGTGCTGCTGGGTGGAGTGGGGGGGGGGGCAATTTATTGAAGGAAATGTATCTATATTCGCATAGAGCCACTGTGAAGCCGAGATCTCCATCGCGGTGATAATTCGCGGTTGTTAAAGTGACACAGTGTTGGTAGGCTGGTCGAGGCGAGGAATGTGGGGGCCAGACCTGACAATTAGAGCTCGGTATATCACACACACTCTCAAAGGAGGGATGGAAGAGAGAGGGCGGGAGAGGTCAGGACACACACACGCAAAAAGTACACACTCAGTTGAACACACACTCGGGCGCACGCGCACGGCGGTGGACATGCTGCAAAATGCGAGCACACACAGCCAGCGTTGCAGTAAGAGGTCAGAACGTATCGTGCTGCACATGCACAAAGCAGATAACATATGGCTCTCATTTGCAAAAAAACAGAGGGAACAACAAAACACTTCTCAGGTAAGTGCATAATAGAAGTTAATTTAATTTCCCCTCGTTGCTCATTTCTAAGTCATGAGACAAAACGTGACTGATAGCGAAAAGACAAAAAAAAAGCACGTTTGTGCATTGTGTATTTGCATCAGGCTCATCTGAATCATGTTTTACATCATTAACCAATCACTTCCTCTGACACTGCCTCACAGTAATATGATCTAATTGGACAACAGAGGGGCACTGTACAGCACATAATAAACAATTCAAGATTCCCATGCAGGTAAGAAAAAAAAAAAATCTATTTCCATCTCCGATACACTCACAACACACTTAATACACTCGCTTTATTTTTTCCCATTGAGCCTTTCGGGTACATCATCAGACAACCCGGGGCCGAGGCGTAAAAACAAGAGTCGATACGCGTCTGCGATATGAAGGTGAATAATTGTTGTAATTAATGACCTGTGGGTATTAACTGGAGCCATCTGATGGGCCTCTGAGGCTAATTCCGCGACTGACTCTATCTGGTATCGGGAGCATCATTCACGCTCTCAAAACAGCATATTAAAAGATTCTGTTGTTGTTGCACAAACACTTTATGCCTAATATGTATCTGTGTGTGTGTGTGGCCTTGTGAATTCTCCGTGGGGGTGTGTGATGTTTTCCGCTCACGTCCGGCCCCTTACTCCTCTGTGACACACACACAAACCTGTCCAAAGTGTCTGAACTTATTCCATGTAAAGATAGCTGCAGCCATTAGCTTCCTGTGACCTTTTACCACTCTTTCTCTGCCGTCACATTCACATTCCGCCTCGTCTGCGTGTGTGTGTGTGTGTGTGTGTGTGTGTGTGTGTGTTTGACTGCAAAAAAAGGAAGAAAAAAAATGCTACGAATTCCCACAAGTCCATGCACCAAATGGTACCTGAAAAATAACCATAACCACTCGTATATATGTGTAGGTATCCGTGTGCAGTGAGTTAAATGTTGGTGTAGGTACATAACCACACACACACACACACACACACACATGCAGGCATGTATTTGCAATGGCTTTCCCTTTTCTTTTATTTGCCGTAATTGGAAAATAATTCAGGCAACGTCAGGAGGAATCGATAAAGAATTAATGAAAGGAGAGGGGGAGTCATTAAAGGCAATAAAGAGGGAGAGGTTATGATGAAGATGGCATCATGGAGAGACACGGAGGAGACAGGCGCTGCTGCTGCTGCTGCATGTGTGTGTGTGAGGGAGGAAAAGGGAGTGTGTGGAGAGACGCGCTCCATGTCGCAGAATAGGTTGCAGTTGTTTCAGCGTTTTGCTGTAAAAAAACAATAAAAGCCGAATTAAACATACGCAGATATACAAAGATATTTTCTTTCTTAAATCTGCAGCAAAAAAAGCAAAAAGGAGCTCCTGCAGGGGAAAACATTCTGGTTCATAGTTTGGTTTGACAGTAGCAAATTTATGTATTTTTAACATAATTTCAATAGCGCATCTATTAATTAAGATCATGTACGTATGACACCTTTTTATCGTTATATCCTTTAATAAAAAGGCCGTCCTGTTCTACCATTCCAACAGCCGGTGTCACAGTCAATCATTCAAAAGGGTAATTATATGACACCGCAACGCTAAAATACCTACGGTCCCTTAATAGGATCTGAGCCATCGAGATCCAACCTTAAGCTTCCATCCCGGGCCCCTACCACTCATCTGAGTGCCGTAAAGCTGCCAGAGGAAACAATACTGCCTCTCTCCTCACCGCCGAGGTTAATGGCAAATGGGGGCTATGGCTGCCGGTGATATTGTTGGATAAATGATTATTGATTAGGTAAAGGTTGAGCTAATCATTAGGCTTCATCCATTTTACGGACTCTCTCCGTGACCTTTCTGCCCGGCCCTCTTGGATCACCGGGATTTCTCCATACGATGATTTGATTGCCTCGCAGATGGGCACAGGGGAGGAGGAGAGAGGGAAAGATGGGGGAGAGGAAAAGCAGAGGCAGATTAGTGAAAGGGAGCTGTGGAGGAGCAACGGAAAAGGCGAGGATGTGAAAGTGTGCTCATTTGAGGCTGATTCGGAAGATGAAGTCACCCTTAAATACTCCACCTGTCCACCAAACGGGCAGCGTTTTATTCTCTTTGCACATGTAGTTTGTAAATTACTTGTTTAATTTATAAATCACAGACTTCCCATTTGGGTTGATGCAGTGGGTCGTTTTGGACATTAGGGAGGTTTATCCTCTTAGACAATTTTACAGAAATATTTGCAGGTCTTTGAATTGAATCAACAGCTACATTGCAATGAGACAATATTGCTTTGCATTACCTAATTCCAATAATCCTGACTATATATGAATATATGTGTGCAGATGTGGTCCTGAAAGGTGCTGGCATCACGAACAAATCCTGCTGTATCGAGGTGAACATTAAAATCTTTTCAGCGAGTAGTTTCACACAAGGTATTTGAGTTCAACTCCGTTATATGTGGCAGAAAGATGGATACTTCATAATTTTATTACTACATAATATATGATCAATTGCTTATGAATGCCAAGACCACAATGAGCATTAGTTGAGAATAGGATTTTGCTGTTCACCTACATGACCAGACATGGTATAGTTTTGTATGATGTAAAAAAAAACACACACCCAAAAAAACAAATAAATGATTATGCAAATTAAAAAATTGCATGCAACCCCTGAAATATGTAGTAAATATGATGATTGATAAGATGATGTTCTACAGTGTGCCAGAGGTGCCAAAAATAACATGCCACTTATTTTAATTTATTTATTAATTTCTTGGAATTCAAACAATAAAGCATCCAAAACAATATATTCTTGGTTGTAGCTCCTTGTAAATGCTAAATTTCTCAGATTCATGTTGTACTGTATGCCACATGCTTTCAAATCATGCATGTTTCGATGTAGTGTGTGTATTTGTTGCTCTCCTGGAAAGTGATCTGTTTTGTTGTTTCAAAATTAAAATAAGAAAATAGGAACGTTTTTGTTGTTTTTATTATTTTCTTATTAAGATTTGTTAAACCTAAATGATATAATTAATCTTAGTGTCACTTGAATGTTTTTGCATCCCATACTACCTACAAATGTCTAAATATTGTTAAAAAAAAACTATATGCTGATAAAAACCGTAGATCCAAAATGTTATATTTCACCTTTCAAAAACTTACATTAGTTGAACTCTAATACACATATCTGTAAATCCGAGTCCAAATTCAAGTTCAAACACATGACTTAATGTGTCCCTGCAGCTTCTCAATAGCATCGTTCTCCAGTTACAGTGTTTTATATTGAGCTGAGTGTGTGTATAGGCTAAGTATTAGATACACCCAATGCGAAACATCCGCTCTGAAACCTTGACATGGTGACAAGGAAATGCCTTGCTCCTAACAGCTCTATTTATTGAATTGTAGCGAATATTCCTGGCAGCGGGACTTTAACCAAACCCAGACTGGAGCTCACATCTGCACCCAATCAGCACCGGAGAAAACCCCTCTGTTCCTTCTCCGTTCCATTTACTCACAAAGTCCGGCACTGGGAAACAGAATGTTTATTTGAAGTAATGCTTTAGTCTGAACTACTGGATGGCGATACGTTAGCATTTTCATTGCAACATGCCGAAAGTGTTCGGGAGAATAATGAAGAACATGATTTTTTTCTCTCTCTCTCTCTCTCTCTCTTTTCACTGCAATAACTAGTTGATATGAATGTAAAACACATATATATTGCCACTTTTGTTCCTCCAGTTTACGTACAGTATGCCCATACTCAATATGACCTGAAGCTGCTCTAAAACTAAACCTTTATTTAAGAACTTCATCTTCATAAATCCGTGATTCACGGTGCCTTTTTGGTACCAAAAGTGGGAGCAGTTTTGACCACAACCTTTCTGCACACAAGGGAAAGGAAGTACAGTGCACAGTGCTGCATGTAAAATACAAATAACACACTGCATATCAAATATTCACTTTTTTATTGACTTTTTTTTTCCAATCATTTTACAAGACACAGTCAAATTGTATTCCTTTTTTTGCACTGCACATTTAAGTTTTACTTTACAAGCTAACATGCTTCCCCCATGTCGCTGACAGACAGGCCTGATGTCCATGTTTGTAATGAGCACAGTCCTTTGCAAGCAGGACTTTTAACAGATGGGAACCATACATGGAGAGGCATACATTATACTGCAAACACAAACCCATGCACACATGTTTATAGATGCAGTACAGTACAATTATGCACATATAGAATATGCACCAAGGCATACACAGTGACAAACACACACATGCATGCATCTTAAATACGCATTTGCACGTCCAGCATGCAGCTCTGCACACACGGCTGAAAATAATTACAGAGAGCTTATACAGCAAGTGTGGACGATTGAATAAACAACACACACAAACACACACACCAAAAGTTCTTTTTTATTGTGTCTTTTGTCTTGCATGGGAGATGGACTCAAACATAAATGAATTATAAGGATTTATCTGTGGTCCTGGTTTTGAGATATTGAGGTTCAAAGTTTTCACTTTGTTTTTTTTAATATTATTGTTTTGGCTTTTGCCTTTATTAGAGATAGTAATAGTCATGAAAAGGGGAGAGAGAGGGGATGACATGCAGCAGAAGGCCATGTGTCAGATTTGAATCTCAGGCCACTACGGTAAGGAGTCAGCCTGTAGTACAAGGGGCGCCTGCTTTACCAGCTGAGCTACCGGGGTGCCGCAGTTTTCACATCTTTGATGGCAAAGATAGCGTGCAGTAAAGTTCTCTTTTATTGGTCAAAAGAGCAGGCATCCCAAAGCCGACTCAGGTCCCAGATTAGTATTATTTTTGTTTGCCTGGACAAGCTCAGGTCATCGCTGTCAGTGTCTGAGCTCTGAATGTGGTCGCTTTTATCATTGTGTCTGCAGCAATAGGTGAGTTATAACCAGAAACAGACTGTGTTATGAATGCTGTAGAGTTAGTGTCAGATCATTCACATTTTACACAATTATTTAGCTATTTATAGCTTATTTATCTCAGATTCCTACATATTAAAAGTTTGGACTCAGTAATAAAAACAGGGATTTGTGTTAACAAGCATCGGCGTAAGATGTGTAACTGTCACAGCTGTAACAGCTAGTGGTGGAAATCAGCTTTTCGCCAAGATGAAACAAGATAAAAAAAAAGCCAGTTAGCAACAAGGTGTCTGTAGCCAACAATACTATTTGCACCTGACCCGGGTACACATTAGATACTGTATGTGTATAACTGTATGTATATTTTTCCTAAACCTAACAGTAGTTTTGTTGCCTAAATCTAACCAAACTGTGATTAAAAAATGTAAATAATAATTTAAAAAATTTAAAATAATAAGTCAACTAAGTGAAAAATAGGCTTCTCACAAGACTCAAACCCCGGTTTTTGGGACAAAATGCCTGAATTCAACCCATTCATCCACCATAATGTACTCTGTACATGCACTTTGTTGCTCTTTACTACTACTACTACCAGCTGTAAATAGACAAATAGCTGCCATGTGACTATTCTTACAAATAAAAATAATAAAAAAACGACTTGCAACTTAGTTGGTATTTATATCATTGTCATTCATAATGTCTTCAACATAATCATCTATTTTGAGGTTTTCAAAACTTCTAATTTCATGGTATTTTTAGCTCCTTTAATGTCAATCACAGAGCAGTGAGGCAACACGGTAAACAAGCAGGACTTAGATAGGATACTATCTGAACACTGATTGGCTTTGCAGTTGGAGCTTGTAGAATAAAGTTATATAATGACTTTACAAGATTTTCTTAGAGCCATTCATCCATAGAACTAACTCCCCAGATGATGAATACCTAGCACCACAATGAGGTTAACATATCTTTGCTTTTATAGTGAAACGTCTGGACAAGTATTAGATGGACTGCTGTGATTTTATTTCCATTTTACATTAAAAAATGCTTTAAAAGGAAAAAACATATCTGAGATATCTGTAGCCTATATCGATATCAATAGATCAGATGATGGATTCTACGACTTTGGTTATCCCCTTACTTTCCATCTAGTGCTACCAACAGGTCAACATTTTTAATGTAGCCTATTCAATTATGAATATACTGTAGTAAACTTTATATCAGCATGTTATCCCCGGGCACTTTACAGCAGCCCACTGCTCTTATAAACTTAGGATGAGTCAAATGTCATATATGTACCTGCATGTATATGACAAATGTAATAAAGTTTAAGTATTCATATTTGTTTTATGTTAGCATTAACATTGAGCATGTTTGAGCATTTCATACAGCCTTATAGAGCCGCTTATAACGAGGTAGTTTTGTTGCCTAAACCTAAATTGTTTTACGTGCCACCACCGTGCAATGCTCTGTTGAGAGATTGTGGTCATTTCACGTCTTTCCGTGACATCACGTTGGCATTAAGATTCATTGTCCTCCTCTAAGCAGCTGAGCTGGCACTGTGCTGAAAGTACTTTGACACATATTGAGACGTGCTGATGATTCCAAGACAAAGCGATGTGATCTCTTACTATATTGGTTTTATTTCTCTTCAGGCTATTTCGTAGGTGAAAGCCAATTCATCCGCACCTCCTGTCACACTGTCCCTCTCTTTGCCAAAGAAAAGAAATCCTTCACATTCTGCTCACCATCTGAATATCGTCACTCTCTCCTTCCCTCGTCCTCTGTCCTATTTTCTTTCTCTCTGTCTTCTCCCCCCCTCCTCCTTTCTTCACCTCTTCTACCCCTGCCGTCTTTCATTTAAATATTTCATCCAGTTGTCTTGCGGCTTCTACGGCTTGCCAAGTGTCATCTAGATCCCTGGGCCCGACACTAAAATGGAGCACGGAAGTCATTTTTAGAGGCGTGCGTGTGTGTGTGTGTGTGTGTGTGAGAAAGAGAGAGAGACAGAAAGAGAAAAGGAAAGGGGTGGGATGAGAAGGAGAAGCGGCTCGGCTGGGGTCTGAGACATCGGGTGGTGATAAGAAGTGAAAAGGTGGAGAAGACATGGGAGTGATAACTAATGTACTTCCTGTGTACTTCCTCTTCTCCCCTGTCAACCCCTCCCGCCGCCAACACCCCCCCCACCCCCACCCCCCCCCCACCCCCCCCTCTCCTTCAGCCTAAAAGACATAACTGATGTGTGATGTATTGTGTGTGAGTGTGTGTGTGCGTGTGAATCTGACATGTGATGTAAAGGAGTCGGTCTGCGCGTGAATGCGAAGATGTACATTTATGTGATGGCTGATGTGGAGAGGAGTGTGTGTGTGTGAGACTAACTGATGGGTGATGTGAAAGCGGGTTAGTGAGGGATGACATGGACAGATGAGAGAACGAAGGGGGGAGATATGAGTGAAACTTCTACTTAGCAAAGAGTGATGTGTTCGCTCTGTTTAACAGATGAATGTGTTTCTTTGCACGTTAAGTGTGTCGGTGCATATGGTCTCTCATACCCGGGTAAGATTGTTGGTTCCGGTTGAGGTCAAAACGCACCGGATCATAACGAACAATCTTGCAAAAAAATCTCCGCACCGACCTGCAAAACAAAAGAAGAAAGAAGAAGAAGAAGCAGAGAGAGAGAGCGAGAGATGAGATTGTGACCACGAATCTGAGTCGTCCTCGCCGTAACACCGACTCTTGTTGTAGTTTAGATCGTAGCTGTGAAAACACAACGACAAACACGGTTTGGCTTTTAACACATTTCCCGCTGCGTTGTCAGGTAGCTCAGCACCCCCACCTGACATGCACCGCCACCCACTACAACACCATAAACCACGGTATAATACGTCGGGAGCGGTAGAATCACATCGACTGTACATCATTATTTGCTCCTGGAGAGAGGATTGCCTCATCCCAAGTGTAAATGAAAGTCATGCTTCTGTCGCTACTGCGTGGGGATGAGCTCGCCGTGTTTTATAAATAGAGAAAAGATAGAGAGAAATAGAGCGATGGTAAAATGCGTAGCCATGATGTCCACATGGTCTCAGTTACTAACACTGTACCTATTCATATCACTAATAATAGTAGTGTAAAATAGTGTGACAAAGCGCCGACCGTTGTCTTATGACACTTATACAGCTACACTAGAACAGTGTCGACAACGCCAATTATCAGATGTGATGTGTCGTGTTCACCAGTATTCACATGGTCAAACTACATTATTTGTGCCATTTTAAATCAGAACAAAAATTTAATTTATACCTACATATTCTTTTTTATATTAGTAGCAAATAGCAGCGGGGTATATGTAACATAATTGGTCTTTTTTTTGCGCGTACATTTTCTGGAACACAGATGCCAGTGCCTCGCCTCACTCCTCTACAAAGACCCCTCTCCTCTGGAGCTTTCTGGGTTTGGTGCCATCCAGATCACAAAAGCATAGTATGTCAACACATCCAGCATGTTGTAAAAGACCAGAGGAGGCCCCTGTAAGAGTTTTTTTTCTTTGGCAGCTGTTGCAGGACAGCTTGGCAGCTTGTATAAACTGTCCACGCCTCTCTTTGTGCAGTTGTAATTCAGTATAATGTGCGGCTCACAGTGCTCCTGGTCACTGAGCTCTCCATCTCGTATGACCATAATTCTTTTTTTTTTTTTTTTTACTTCTATTGTCAGCAATTGTGTGGAAAGTAGGGCTGGGCAATATAGTCAAAATCCTCAAACATGATATAGGTGATTTCATATCTCAATACCGATATTCTATATATTACAATATAGCATGTTTCCTGGTAATTCAAACTGGTAGTAGACATTTTTTTTTATATATATATTATATATATATATATATATATTGCAATATATTGCCCATCTCTATGGGAAGGTGTGTTACTTGGCGAAAACTGCTAGATTGATCTGAAGCCTCTCAAATTGCCCTGGTCAACATCAGATGGAGGACATAAATGTGTTGGGGGTTTACAGCATGTGTAATTTTAGAAAATATATTGTATTGCATGTTTTGTTTTTAGGAAAAATAAGTCAGTGACATATTCGTTTTTTACGCTATGCATACAAGTTAAATTGTGTAATTTTGACCTGGACACCATTAACAAATTCCAAATCCCAAACCAGCTATATGTTTGGTTTCATTGAATGTCAAGAGTGCATCGGTGTATTTTTATAATTTTATAATGTATTAGCCTAGTGGTTCCCAACCTAAGGGTCAGGACCCATACACGGTCTCATGCAATGAATATAAGGGGTCATGAGATGATTACTGAAATAGGGAATAAGAAAAACAAAAATGTTCTACACTATTTTTTCAGAATTTTCTTCTTGACCGTTGCTTATTTTCTTGTGAAATACCACATATTTTTATTTTTTTTTTTTTTTTTATCTCTTAATGCTTCAAATCAAATGAAGCAGTCTAATGAGGAAAAATCATTATTCAATTCAACTCAACGGTGACAGAGATTTGCATGTAGACCTTGCTTCCTGTTACGGGGTCACAAGCTAAACAGGCTGAGAGTCACTGTATAAGCCTATATTCATTAAAGGCCTTTAATCCTTTAACACTCATTTGAGTGCCTGGGATGTTTACGACCATCACCCTATCATGGATAAGGCATATTGTTTTTCCTTACTAATTTTCCTTTTCTTTAACTCTGTCATTTAGTTTTAAATCACAATTGCTTACAATCATAAATTTGGAAAACAGACTTTTTTCTTTTGTAAAATGATAATCATTATAATGATATCATGATAAGTTGAAGATTTCCAGAATGTTTAAAAATGCATAAAGTAAATATTAATGTTCATCAAAATATTATTATTGGGTTGGAATAACAAAGTACAGAAAAAAATATTAAATATTAAATAAATACTAAATACTTTGAGTCCAACTTTGGTTCCACTTTCATCATCCTTTTACTTTTTAGATGGAAGTCAGTTAGAAAAATAGACAGAAAAACAAACAGTTATGGTCTGAAATGTACCAATAAAACAGTAATACGAGGAAAAGAGATCATCTGTAAAGTTAGATTCAACAGAGACACATACATTCACCCTATGCAAACAGTATGATTCTATTTTTTTATGTTTTTCATCTTATAAGGCTCTTCTCATTTTCCCCACACACACACACACACACACACACAATAACTTACCCGTGTGTTTCTGTGTGCATGACGCTTCTGTTCCGCTTGCCAGGCTGCTCACTGACCCCCCACATGTGTGTTTGACCTTTCAACTCTGCGCTCCCCCCTCAGGAGAAAGGCCTCGCTCTCTGATGCACCTTTGTACACCCAAACACACACACACACACACACACACACACACACGCGCGCACTCACACACTCACACACACTGATCCATCCTTTGAGTGTGTGGATTTAGCCATGCGGGGCCGACTCCGGTCAGGCTTGTGGTCATCCACAGTAACAGATAAAAGGATATATCACTTCCTCAATCCCTAATACCACCAGTGTGGGCTGCTGGACACACACACACAGACACACACACGCACACACACACATACATATACACCAGGCACTGAGCTCCTGAGTCCCCCGCTTAGCACTTGATCCTCTCTCTGGGAGGTTGACACTTCAGAGGGAAAGCCTTCACAAACTCCTTTGGACTACACGCACACACACACACACGCACACACACACACACACACACGTGCTCAGACCCTTCACGGAACATACATCCCTGTGAGAGTCCAAAACCTCGGAGGCCTGTTCATGGTGATCTGCTGGTCAGCATCTGCTTACTGTCGAGGACGCTGCTTCCTATTTCCCCATCCATCAGTCATCACTTGCGCAGCTGCAAATCCACATCTCGGCTTTTGAGGTGCAGGAGACACATCGAGAAAATGTCGCCAGTAAAGCGTCCTCGGTGTCATTGTAAATATCCTAAAGCTAGGAAATCAAATCATTTGACCTCCCCCCACCCCCCCGAGGTAGGGCAGATTGTCGGACAGTGAAGTGCTAATTCAGACAGGCGTGGAGCAGACGTGGATGTCAAGTCAGCTAGCGTCTTCGCGGGCCCCGAGGGCACCTGACCGCCAGTTTGTAAGGGAGATGCCGTGGCCGCTGCACCCTGGGGTGCCCGCATTTAACACAGTATCCTATCTATTGTTTGTGCAGAGGCGTGGACGAGCATATGGATGTTGGTTCAACGTGAGGTCAGGGTGAGTTTATGCTAGGAGAGGGGGTGTGTGGACAGAGGGGGGGTGGGAGCGTGCACACACTTAGACGTACACACAGTTCAAGTGCATGAATGCTTATTGCAACTGACAGATGTTTCTCTTGTGTATTTATTGTATGCGGGAAAGGGGTAATTCATTCTTTACTATAATTCCTTCTCAAACTTATTTCCTAGAAATAGATAATATACGTCAAATTTAATTTTAAATGTAGGTGTTGTGTAACAAATTTATGGAAAACCCAACATTAAATGTCTTAGTGAGGAATTGGGCCATCAACAGCTTCAGCGATCCTTGTCATAGATTCTCCAAGTCCCTCGAACTCCACTGGAGGGACGAACAACATTCTACCAAAATATATTCTCTCACTTTTGATGATGGTAATGGAGAACACTTTGGTCAAAAAAAGCTCCCCTAGGTGACTGCATAGGCCATTGCATATGATACACATAATTTGTCCTACTCATCAGAGCATTCAGTGAATCAGTAGAAGCATCTGTATTTGCTGTTTCTCCACCTATTTTGAATGTTATTGGCCGATTGAATTGGCGTTATCAGCTGCTATCACTACCATTCTAATGCTTCGGATGGGCCAGATTGCACCTATCACGTTGTGAAAGTGAAAGTGAAACTTGACATTTGAATCCAAACAAAACAACTTTAAGTTTAGGCAACAAAACTGCTTGGTTAGGTTTAGGAAAAAAATGTGGTTTGGATTAAAATAAGTATGTAAGTTACGGAACAAAAGTACGTTAAATTAAGTCAACATACTGTGCGTTCTGTGTTTGTTTGATCCAACCATCCACCCCGACCTCCTCACTACACGGAATGTATCGCTCATTATACTACGTCACCTGACTTCCTCCTTTGCTCCCGTCTTAATTACTAAGGCCACTGGAGGTCGGCATCATCTTCTTGTATTCGCATCAGTGATCAACCATGTGTATAGATGATAATGGCCTTCTGAGCCTACTAGTAGGTTTAGCCTGGCCCCTTCCAACCCATATCTATGAGGTTGATAACTGCTGATAGCGTCCATTCAGTCAGCTGATATCATTTGAAGCAGATGGTTTCACCACCTGTATGTTTTGGAGCAGGGGTTTTCAAAGTCTGACACAGTGAGCCCTCCGTCAGAGAAAATCAAGACGACTGCCACTTGGTCTCGTCCGAGTAAAACCCAGCTGTTCATCATATTTCCAACATTTTAGTTGAGCTACTTTGGTTTGTTTTTGGCTCAATATTGAACAAGTCAAAACATCTTTCAAGTCAGTCTTGACTTTTTAACTAACTGTAATCATGATCCCAATCTTTACCAAACCTTAAGTGCTTTGAGTTACTCAAAGAAGCATTAAACTATTGTTGGAAAAGCAAAGTAGGAGGAATATATTGACAGTGAACATTTTGCAGATACTTGTGAATACCTTGAAATTGGCTAAATTGATTTCAACATCCGTTAATACTAACCTTAAACCTTATCATAACGTGACTAATACTAATGCAATACTCTAACCTAAATCTCAAACATATAAAAAAAAACATACGCCCACACTTCTCACACACACACACACACACACACACACAGCTTGTTTCCTCACACTGACACTGTTTTACATATGTATGCAGAATCAAACTTCCCTTGTGTCACATCAGGGCCTCTCAGCATCACCACTGTCACAGAGGACAAATGTGAGCTCATTCTCTCTCTCTCTCTCTGTTCCTCCACTTCACTTTCTCTGTATCACTCCACCACCATTAAATCCATCCGTCTCTCTTTCCATTTAGCAGGTATCTTAACACAGGGTAGCGGTAGGGTGGAACTGGGTGGAGGAGGAGGAGGCTTTGGCGTAACAGCAGGGAGAATGTCACAGTAAGATAAACACCGGGTGCAGCTGAAGTGGCTTTGGGCTCAGCTCGGGCTGACGTGACAAGAGTATCGGCCCGTGATTTGTATCCACTGAAGCTCTCAGTGTGGAGTGGCTCCCACGCACTCGCTATACATCGTGAAATATACAGCATTTGACTCCTGAGGGTTTCTGCAGCCTAGTGCTATGTTTGTATATAACCAGCAGCATCATAATATACTGGATCATAGTGGGAAATAATACCAACTCTTGTACATTAAGAACTACAGCAAGCATGCCAAAGACTACCGAAGAGAGAGTTGAGACAACATTTAGAACTTTTGCACATTGATTTAAATCATTTTATCATCCCTAAGTCATTTCTTATATCTTAATATCATGATAGACTTTTATTTAATGTAAAAATAATACACGTGGCGTCAACACAATTATCACAATAAGTAAAGTAAAAACCTCTTGATTTCATAAGTTATCGGAAAACCCAAAAAGAAGTTTGATATATTTAGAGGTCCAGACGTCGGTACCCAGAGGCAACATTACACTTCAATTTCCCAGCACAAATTTAAAGACCGCAGGACTCCCTGTCTGAGCACAGTTTTCTTTATCAATATAAATAGTTGTTATAATTTGAGTCTGCTCAGACTCGTTGTTCACATCATTGGCAGAGAAATTATCTCTTTTAATGTTTCAAAATTAATATAGTCGTGATTAATTAATGTTACAATACCACTTTTGAATGACTCACAAAAAAGGTCCAGAACTATGAGCACACAGTTATGCCTTTCTAAAAGGATTGTGTTTTATCAAATTAGTAAAGCTCACTAAAAAAAGAGCCAAGTGTGTCATAAAATACGTCTATGTACTGAGGGTACGTAGAAGGTGAAGGATTTCATTTATTCTTCAGAGTTTTGTCATTATATGAATCATTACCATTACCAACATTACCATTATTTTGTTATTTTACAGTGGCCTGATTCACAGCAAATTGCAATTAGTCTGAACCCCAGATTTGAACTTGTATCGGTCAGTCTACCTCATAAAGCACCCAGTATTAAAAAAAGTGGTATCAGCAAGTGTGTAATCGCCTCAGGGTCACGTCTCCTCCAATATATGAAATATGGAAATTTATCCTCCCCCAATATTTGTAAAGACCAGACACGTCATCAAACGTGTCAAAAGTTGAAAGAAAGCTATTAGTTCCTCTCAATATTCATTGTTAAACTCACTCAAAAATGCACTGGCTGCCAGTCCTGCTTCAGGTTGGTGTACATGTCATGTCATCTGTGCTCAGCGTGCTCAGAACTACCAAAACCTAAAGGTTTTGGTAGTTCTGTATCCTCTGCTTGTCGTGCACAGATCTCTGATACACAACTTTATATATATATATATATATATATATATATATATTAATGGCTGGCACATCTACACAATTAAAACACAGTGTGCTTGAATCGCACCATCACTGATGCACATGTTAGATATAAACCAGTGTGTTACTGCTCTTGTTGAACACATCTGGACTGGTGTTATTCAGTGTAACAGGCAGTAAAAATTATCCAGCTTTCACTCTGTCTTTTGAAAACTGGGTCTGTAGTTGATTTGCCACTAAACTGTGTTGCTATAAACCGACTTGGTTATTGTCGTGTCAGGTGAGATAATCTGTTACTTCCAGATTGCGTCAGACTGTCTATACAAGGAGCCAAGATGCCCTGCTGATGCTAGTGTGCCAGAATACCTCAGATGGTACTCCCCACTTGCCTCCCCCAAATATCTGACTGAAGATTTTGGTGTTGGGTATCAGTGTTGTTAAATATAAACATTTTGAATTGGATTGATTGGAATGGAGGATGTTGGGGACGAGGCCAGACTGGGGGGCAACTAAACTTCTAAAATATTTGTCCTATTTCTTTATATATATTATTTACTGGAAGAGAAATTAACTCTTGGTACAATATACATGTATAAGAATTGTGATTGATTGGGTATAAGTGCCTGCACCCCCTTCCCCAAATCCCCACAGTTGAGTAATCCAAAATGATGCAGTGCTGCCAAATTTAATATCATACAAATTCAAAATGGACAGGCACCAGCTAAGCGATTGTGCTAAACAAAAACTAAAAAAGAAAACAATCACGGCACATAGCCACGATTCTAAATGTACCTGCAATTGCAAGCTTTTTTGTTCGGAAAAATACAAGAACAGAGACATTCGTTGGTGTCCCACCATGACCGGCAGGTACCGTAGAAGGCACTAGTAGTGAAGCTAACGCATGTTTATCAATGTCCTCCGCTCCGTTTCAGTACCGGACAGCACCACACCTAAACACGCAACCTCTACACGCAACAAACTGTGCTGTCCTTGGTTCTGAAACAACAGCTAAGCGATAGTCTCACTGCGTATCTCGTCCAATAATTTTGTTGTTTTTGTTATTTTTCTATAGATACAATACAGCCCCCTCAGTTGTATTGTATATAAGACCCCTTGTGGCACCAGGCCTCGCCTGTACTTTAGCTATAAGTTCATGTGAATATATGGTCTTTATACTCATAGTAAATTTGACTTTTTTACGAGCAAAGAGGGAGGAAGGGGGTTCTTCAAGTGTGTTAATTTGGGTCTAGTTGGGGATAATGTTTTCAAGAATGGGAACCCACAAAATTAACTTTTTTTACTGAAAACAATTAGCTTAATCATTAAATTCATGCACACAAACATCTTAGCTGTGTCTGAAGTGGAGTTCATAATTTAGGAATACAAGTGAAACTCTAATAACACTCTGGTAATTTTGAAATAAAATGCTGTTACACTATCTATGTAATGTCTGCAGGCGGGAGTAGCACTACATGTGTTTTTTTCACTAATGTTAGTTAAATATGTTTTAAATCCAGAGATGCCAATAGGACTCCTCCACCTATTACACACCTTTGATTTTATTTTTGAACTACCTGTCGTCATTCCTTCACTGCATTCCCTTTTGCATCGTTCCATTTTCTCTTTTCATTTGCTTGTAATGAAGCTCTCTCTGTCTCTCTCTACTGTCTTTTTTTTTTCTTCCTGGAAGTGATTTGTGTGTCTAAACGAGGAGGGAGGGATGGTTGGGAGAGGCTCTACCATCCTCACGTTGAACATAATTAATAAAAGCAGCCCGTTCCAATTTAAGAGGCTGATTAATGCAACAGATACATCACAGCATGGAGTGGACCATCTCTCTATCTTTCTCCTTCTCTGGTCATGACAGCTTAGAGACAGAGCACGGCATTATTAGGTTATGGCAGAATATGCTAATAATAAATCTTTGGAGATAGAATTTTTTTTTTGGTTTTCATAACCTTCGTCTTACAGTTGTAATTACAAATAACGACCACTAGTTTAGTTTTTAACCTTTATGCTGATGATACACCAATTTACTGCCATGCTGTACACCTTGTAAAAGCTAATGAAAGGACATCAAATGAAACATATACTTAATATAGGACTTACATCCAAATAATCTAAAATTGTGTTCATTTTTTTTTTTTTTTTTAAGTTAACAACTTTCATTCAGGCCAAATATTGTGCAAAACAAAAACTTCCAGGATTTACTCACGATGCATGTGATGACTTTATTTATCAAAATGATGCTTTTCACCATCACTGTAATGCCAGGAACCAAGGTAAGACTTTGGATAAACCAATGATTATAATGAAATGTTACAAATGATACATCACCTTGAGTGGAATTATCTTCTGTGGAAAGGTAACAGATAATGTGTTTTACCCCAAACAACACCCATAGACATGTTAAAATTCCTCACACTTTTAAACAGAATACTTTACAGCATCTCTACTTAGGACCTATTTCTGACAAAATCAATGATGTATCTGAAAATCTAAAATGGAAAACATTAAGCTTAGTCCATTTTAACTAAATTGTTTAATAATTGAAATCACCGGAATGTCCTTAAATGCAGCCTCGTCTCCTAAAAACTATGTTCCCACACAACAAAATTGCATTGTCAATTCGAGGGAATGCTATTTTCTCCCGGATTACATTTGTTTTTAATTTATCACAAATATGTTTCCAATCATAGTCTGTGCATATTCACACAGTGATGATGTTAGAGTGGATGGGTGGGTCAAACAAACCCAGGACTTTCACCCAGAAGACTGTTTGTGTCCTGTGTGAAACCAAAAGTCAACGTTGACTTATTTTAAGTTCCGTGCGTAAGTTGAGTTACTTAACAAACATACTTATTTTAAGCCAAGCCATGATCTTTTAGTAAACATATAACTAGGTAGTTTTGTTTCCTAAACATTGAGTTTTTGTTTTGTTTCAATTTGTAATGTTAACCGTGTTTAAAACTGTAACAGTAATCTAGGACAAAATACCTTTCCCTGAATGGGAACGTCATTTTTAGGAGACAGGGTTGTTAAATGATAAGGCTTGAGTGATTCTATTTTTTTCTTATTGTCTTTCCCATGAAATAACCAAAACCAACAACTGAACTGGTCCTCCTAATAAGTATTCCCTGTATAGCCAAAGCTTGATTTAAGTTCTTCCTCTGTGCCACAGAGACGGTAGAACAGTTATTAGAAGGGGTAGAAAAGTATTCAGATGCTTTATTGGTTTTGGTCTTTTCTTGGGTTAAAGCCAGCTTTAACCTTCAATCTTGACTAATATTTGTAGTTTATTTGTGATGTCTGATCAAGTGAATTTAATGTAATTTTTTTTTATCAAATTTGAGCTATGCATTTGGATGTAATAACACCCTTTCAAAAAAACATTTTTACTTTTCACTTGTTGGCCAACTCCTACAAAATTACGTTCCCATGCAACTCAACTGCGTTCTCAATCATGTTTCAAGCGAAACGTATTTTCTCACAGATTATAGTCATTGTTTTAAACACTGTTTTGCCATTGTTCCGATGGCCCATTATTCCAAAACCCCAATAGTCTGACAAATGTCCCATTGGACCAAAAGCCCATTTGTCCGACAGTTATCCCGAAAAACCTGTTAACCCGAAAGCAAAATGCCCATTGTTCCGAAGGCCCGTTGCTCTGAAAATACACACTCAGACCAGGCTGCGTGGGCCATGTAGTGTACGGAGTTGTGTATATGCACCGTCTGTTTGTCCTCCCTTTGTGTCACGATGCCATCTTAGTGTCAGTTTCTGTCTGTCTTTTAGTCTGTTGTCCTGCCTGTCTGTGTCTGCTTGTCTGTCTGTGTTCCTGGTCCCCAACCCTGCACTCATTCTGGTCTGCTTGCTTTCTATGATCCACACCTGCTCCGCCTCAGCAATCAAAGCTCACCTGGTCGTCATCAGCTCTTCACCAAACGGTACATCGTCACTGCTCTGATCTTCAGTCTCTGCCGGATCGTTTCTCTGTACAACGGTTTGTTGCATCAGTGAAATCTAGCCTTTGATTTTGTCATTCAGCCTGTCAGTTTGCTTGTTACCTGTTTGCCTGAATCAAGTCTAAACCTCTGTCTCTGTCTGCACAGTTCGTCCAGCCAGCCAGCCACGCCAAACCTTAAGCCCGCCAGCAGCTCACAATCCTGGACCTTCTCTTTTGCCATCAGCCTCTCCCTGAATCATCTCCCACCCTCACCATCACCACTCCTGTTCACTGATAAATATTGTTTATTTCCTGCCAAGACTGAGTCTGCGTTCCCCTGCATAAATGTGACACTTTGTGTTCTTTCATTCATGATGCTACTTTTATTTTAGATAGTTCTCAGTTTACTACCAATGTAAAAGCCAAAATAGGCACGAATAGAAGAGCTATTAGTATAACTAATAAACTACTAGTATTGCTGTTATAACCGATGTTACTGCACTGCAGATAATAAGAGGGAAAATACGTAATCTATAAGAAATGAACACTGTTATGTCTGAATTTTGAATGTTCCTCAGTAGAGCCGTAAGGTAAAAAAATAGTGATCCTTGTATTCTTGCAACATAGTGCTTCAAATAAATTAGATAAAGAAAAACAGGTAACTGGTCTATTTCTTTTTGTTTGTTATTTAATGAGGAACTCCCTGGGGGTCTCCATGGAGCCCTGGTGGTCCATGAACCTGACTTTGAGAAACCACTATTTTCAAGCAGTGTAACCAATGAAGTACAGTAATGGAGTGTAGTGGCCTGAAGTGTAGCTATGAAGTCTTCCCTAATGACTCTAGCACATGTGTGTCTGGCTTTCAGCCCTCTCATTAACGTCACTGGACACTGTATACTCTGTGGCTCTGTGTGTGTGTGTGTGTGTGTGTGTGTGTGTGTGTGTGTGTGTGTGTGTGTGTGTGTGACGCTGCTGTTTGCCAATTTAGAAAGGCTTAGAGTGCTCCGGTGATCTCATCTCCTCTTAAGTTTGCTCACCCTGTGGCTGTGTGTGTGTGTGTGTGTGTGTGTGTGTGTGTGTGTGTGTGTGTATGTGAACACACCTACACAACTACATGTAGAAGACTTCATGCACAGGTGAGGGATGTCTTTCATTCTCCAGCAACTGGAAGGATGGAATATGTGTCACCTCTTTTTGTAGAAGATAGCTTCCCTTTTCCTCATTTTTCACTAAGGAGTAAATGTTCAGTAAATGTTTCTATTTCATTTTTTTTTTTGTTTCAGTTACAGATGTTGCAGCTCTGGTTTATGAATAAGCGAGACCTGTGTGTGTGTGTGTGTATGTGTGTGTGTGGTAAACAGGGTGGTTTGCTCTGTGGAAGAAGGAATTTCCCCCAGCAGTCCCCATCAGTAATAGTGCCTGTAATGAGCTGCAGCTGTCAGCGTGGTTTCCGCACACACACAAGTGCGCAAAACACACACATGTACACAGTGAGGAGGAAGCAGTGACTCACTCAGCAGCGCGCCGTCACACTGTACGCTGATAAACAGTGTAACTCATCAGACTTGCATCAGACACGAGAGACGCAAACATTTTCCGAAGAAATACCTTCTAAAAATATCTGAGCCTGTGATTTTACTTTACGACTGTTGTAGAAGTAAAAACGCACCGTTTGTGCTTCTCACTTAAAGATGCAGCGAAATGATTAATACTAATCCTACCTATTCTGCTGCGTCTTGTGTGTAAAATATGTTATTGTGTCACTTTCGTCCCATTATTGCATTCAGGGACGTATTTCAATTCATCCAATCAAATTGCACGATGAGACGACCCTTGGCCTCGTTAGATCGTTATAGAAGCCAGAGGAGCGACATCATGGGTCGGAGTGTGTGGATATTAGCGACAATATGCATGGCTGCAGTCTAATTTCTCCCTCGTGCTCCGATGTGGATGAAGGAAGCTAAAGGTACTGTCATTGTCATTCCACTGAATCTTTAACCCTTGTGTTCAGATTGCGGTCCTGGAAAAGCAAAAAAAAAAGCTCAGAAAACATACTTAACATTATTTTATCAGCTAGATGACGTTTGCTAATATCATAATAATTGCTTATAAACATGATTTTGAACTGATGACATGTTTCAGAGGGTCTGCTACGTTACATTACTTGTTTTTGGGTCTTGTCATGTATTGATTCATGTACATAGACACACAATTTGGGTCAAAAAACACAAGACTTTCACCCAGGAGACCGGTGTTCACCACTAGTCAAAGTTGATTTATTTGTCGTGTAACTTCTGTACTTAAGTTACAGCACTTCCTGAGTTATTTAAAGCCAAACTACTTTTTTTTTTCCTAAAGCTAACCAAGTAGTTATTGTCACATCACTTACTTACTTAAGTTAATCCACTTCCGGTGTTATTTTAACCCAAAACACGATCTTTTCCTAAACCTAACGAAGTAGTTTTGTTGCCTAACCCTAACCAAGTCGATCAATTCTAAAACTAACTAAGTGGTTTTATTTTGGAAAGACTGGAGCGGAAGTTGACACTTGTGTCTCGTGTTGCTGGACATTCGTAGGAAAACGCAAATACAAGTTGTGTTGAGCATCACAAAAAAAAAGATAAATAGATTACATTTTGTGACTATTTCACAAACTGCAGTGAGACTGTGTTGCTACTCCTCCAAAATTAGGGATGCACCAATCCGACTTTTTTAGTCCCGATACCTGGGCTAAATACCAAGTACCAATCCGATATATAATTAATAAGCTGTATGCCTCACTGTGTGGAAGTCACTGAGATCATTCTTTTATGTGTGAGACAACATCAGACTTGACTTAACACTGCTTTCCTAACCGTGTACCTCCAAACAGCTGACATGTTTGTTAGCTCCCTCAGCTATGCGGTCTACCAGTGTGCTGCTGATGCATGACATAGTATGCACACGTTATCAGATGTAAACATAGAAGAGAGTCAGGATCGGCCCGATATCGGTATCGGATCGGTACATCCCTATCCAAAATCCCAAATAATGCATGCAGAACTCATGTAACACATAAACCTTTTCCTTTTTTAGTGTGATAACAATGCCTCATGGTCATTTCACTTTGCGACCTTCATCAAATGTGCAAGTGTCAAAAGGAAGAGTTACTACTACTTCAATCGTTTTCTGCATTTTGTGTTTAAACAAGGTCAGAAAATAATAAAAAACAATATTTGACAGAAAAAAAACTAGGAATGTTAAAGTTAATGCGATAACGTGTTAACGCAAATTTGTTTTAATGCCACTAATTTCTTTAACACATTAACAGAATTTTAGATATTTAGAACCTTAGCCAACCATGTAATGCTAGTTTGTCGCAAAAGGAGGTTAAATAACGCTCCAAACTTACGCTAAATTTTGGCGAGGAAAAACTCCCATCGCCATCTTCAAAGGGATCCCTTGACCTCTGACCTTAAAATATGTGAATGAAAATGGGTTCTACGGGTACCCACGAATCTCATCTTTACAAACATGCCCACTTTATGATAATCACATCCAGTTTTGGGCAAGTCATAGTCAAGTCAGCACACTGACACACTGACAGCTGTTGTTGCCTGTTGGGCTGCAGTTTGCCATGTTATGATTTGAGCATATTTTTATGCTGAATGCAGTACTTGACAATTCTCGCTTTAAGGTACATTTTGAACGTATAAAAAAATTTGATTAATTAGTTATTAATCACGATTAACTATGGAAAACATGCGGTTAATTGCGATTAAATATTTCAATCAATTGACAGCCCTAAAAAACTCAATTCACTTTGAAATGATTATTATTTTTCCATGTATAGCAGTAGAGGCTGTGGGATCCAAACAACGAGGGGCCATTTGCAATAAAACACAACAGTAACATTTGACTTTGTTTCCACACATCTTAATAACATTTCAGTTTGCAATGATGTTCACCAGGTTTTAATGGAATTAAGACAATAATGCCAGCATTACTGGGTGCTTTGATTTCATTATTATGACTACAGTTGAGGCCAATCATGGACAATCACGTCTTTTCTTTATATTATCAAGTTTATTTGTTGAATCATTTCTGCTTTTATCACATTTTAACCAGATTATTAGCAGAGGTGCCACTTTGAAATATCATATAAACTAATATAAATGTGGTCTTATTGGTAATAATTACACAGTTATGCTAATGAAGCATCAGTCAAGACTAGTGACCCTCCTCACAAGTTTGTTGTCGCTGACCCACCGGGCCTCCCAACAAGTTATTCTGCTAATTTGTCTTTTTCCACTTAAAAAACAAAAATCACAACCCACGCAATATAGAGAAAAAATAATTAAAACACCTCAAACCAGCCCAGCTGAGCCGCGGCGTTGTGTTTTGACTGGCCTGGCCCTCGGTGACCTCTGCCAATTTTTTTTTTCTTTATCTCATTTCACTCTAACTTTGTAGATCAGACTTTAATTTTGAAGCGCGGACTACAGGACAGTGATGAATAGGCTACATCAAGGAGGGCTTAAATTACCCCTCTCCCTGGTGGCAACACTGACCGCAAGGAGAAGTGTGTGTGCATGCATGTGTGTGTGTGTGTGTGTGTGTGTGTGTGTACGTGTGTGTGTGGTGACCTAGTAACAGCAGACAGAGAAAGAAAGAGGGCTGGTCAGCACTTGCCCTCTCAACCCTGCTAGCTCCGCAGCACACCCAACTAGGTAGGAGGGAGGGGGGGAGGACACTGGGGAGAGACAGAGAGACAGAGAGAGAGAAAGAGAGCATCCACTCAATCTTTTTCAGCTACTCATGTCGATGCGTTGTCTTGTTTTTGGTGGGACTTTGTGTAACTTTTAAGGTTATTTGAGGAGAGTCCAACCCTGGCCTCCTTTTCTTTCTTTCTTTCTTTCTCTCTCTCTCCATGCAAATAGGTTTTAGTGAACACACCAGCGGAGAGTTTTTTGGAGAAGGCCCATTTAGATATCGACGAAACCTTAACACTACATAATAAAACAGTCTGTCTCAAATTGAGGTGGGAAAGGCAGGAGGGTTTGGCCAACAGCCACGGGCACGGCCTAAGGCTGAGAGGAAGAAAATCAAAAACAGGGTGATAAAAAGCAGATTTCTGGGAGGGGAAAAAAAACAACAACTTACAAAACTAATGTAGGAGTTTAAAGGATGCTTGTGGACTTCTCCCTTCAGCCTGCACACTTTAATAGAAACAGAGATGGTTTCTTTTTTTTTGTCTTCCCATTAACAATCTGCTTTGTGAAAGAGAAACTTATGTCTAGAAAATGTCTTTTTCCTCACAAAGTGTTTTTGGGGGAATCGTTTTTTAGACTCAATATTTTTTTTATTTTATAATTTGTGTGTACTTATGATCCTCAGTTTATTTGTGCTACATATAGACTGAAGACAAACTGTTGCAATTGTTCTTTATGTTGATGTAATTGATTTAAATATGGTCACTGTATCAAATGTTTCAAGTATAACAGCTGAGGGCTGATGGGGGTCTGGGTGGGAGATGGTGAGCAAGCTGTCTGTATCTGTGTATTTGTAGTGTATGTTTGGTATGTAATGCTGCTTTGTCTGTATGTGTTTTTGTATTTGTGTCTATAGGACCCCCTCGGAAATGAGATGCTACATCTCAAGGGGCTATCCTATCCTTTCAATAAATTCAATATATTTCAATAAATTCAATATAAATCATAGGAAATGATTTGTTAAGAACAACATTATTCAAGTAGGCTTCCATTGAAAATGTGCATTATATTTATCAGTTATTGTCACACTTTTGTGTCATGTTGAGAAAGGATGACATGATTCAGGGGCTTTTCTATAGTTTAGTATACTATATTTGTATTATTATTTCCCTGCTTGTAGACTTCTCCTTTCAGCCTCCCACCTTAATAGAAACAGAGATGGTTTATTTTTATTCTCCCCATTAACAATCTTCTTTGTGCAAGAATTTCTTTTGACTTCTCAATTCTGAAAACGTCTTTCTAGAAAATGTCTTTTTCCTCAAAAAGTGTTTTGGTGGAAACATTTAGACTCAATATCTATAGGAAATGATTTGTTAAGAACAACATTATTCTAGTAAGCTTCCATTGAAACTGTGCATTATATTTATCTGTTATTGTCACACTTTCGTGTCATGTTGAGAAAGGATAAAATGATTCAGGGCTTTTCTATAGTTTAGTATACTATTTTTTTATTATTATATTTCTCCTGCGTTTTTTCCCAAGCTGCTCTGCGG
Organism: Sebastiscus albofasciatus; assembly: GCA_916701655.1. NCBI lineage: Eukaryota > Metazoa > Chordata > Actinopteri > Perciformes > Sebastidae > Sebastiscus > Sebastiscus albofasciatus. The sequence continues at coordinate 75,966 of CAKAOI010046724.1, forward strand.
ACTGTCCCCCCCCACCACCACCACCCCCACCACCCCCTGGCTCTTTATCCAGTCTACTAGAAACCAGTGTGCCGTGAAGCCGGTGCGCCAACGTGATCACCGTAGAAGAAGAAGAAGGAGAGAAAAAGGAGGAGAAGAAAAAAAAACGAGTAAATCTCGGATGGTGCGGAGTGGTGGGGCTCAGAGATAAATCACAGTAGTTGTGCTCTAAACCTCCCCCTGTTTCTACTGAACCGACCGCATCTATTTGAGGAGGAGGTGGGGGGGATATTCACTAAACTAATCTGGACTGTGACAAAGTCCCTGCAGCTAATAGAATATGGCATATGGAACTTTTTTAAAAGTCGCATTTTTACTGGTTATATTTCTGGGAAAGAACGTGCACGAATGAAAACCTAAAATGTGTTTTTCTCATGATAATCACATGTGATAAATGATGTGTTGGAGCTCACCAAAATACCATCTAAAAAAAAAAAGGCATTGAATTATTGTGCGTCTGCGCGCGTATTACGTCCGCGCTTGGATGCGACTGACTCCAATCAATTTCGGCTTCATCTCTCGGCTGCTCAGTATATTGGATAACAGCAATAATAAATAAAACGTCAGGATCGAATTTGGACTCACCCCAGTCCAGTGTGAGAAAGTGCCCAAAGTCGTGCCATGTCGTGCGTCCGTGGAGAGGCTTTTTGGAGCTCCGACTCGTGCGTAAAAGGCAGCAGTGGCAGAAGGCACAAGGCGAGGTCTTTCACCACACACACACACACACACACACACTAACACACACACACTACCACCCTGGATACTGAAGGAACACCAGCATAAATTACTGACCTTTATGCGTAAAACAGAGGTTTCACACACACACAGACACACACACACACTAGATGGCAATGGCTTCGGGGTCTGGAAGTGTGTGCGTGTGCGTGTGCTCAAACTGGTGGCCCCTTTATAAGCTCTGTTTCTCTCTTTAACTGTTGGTGGAATCGATATTATAATTGTTGATGATTAACTTTCATCACTTGTGAATTCATTTTCCCTGCGTCCTTTAAATAAAGTCATTGGCTCAAATACGAGTCATCCACGAGGTTATTCCTTTATAGAGCTTGTGTCCTGTAATTCCAGCAAACTCTTAATATGTCATCGCAGATTTATTTCTCTATATGATGCATTTTCTTTTTTTGTGTTTTTTTTTTTAAATGGAAGAAGTAAATCTGTTCAGTGGAACTTGAATGTCACAGTTGCGGTTAAACAAAGGCGGGAGAGTTCAATGAAACTAGTTTAGATGTCAGTGAGGACATGAAAACGCACCAGGCACGATGCCCTGTGATATGTATCCTATAATATAATAATATCCTACAGTATAACAGGCCCACTATAGCAAGAAGGAACAATATCTGAATTGTGTTAATATTTTAGTAATGCTGTAGTTTCTTTGTGTGCTACAAGAATGACACTAATTAAATTGTTGTGATTTGCTCATGTAATTTTATTTATTTTAATTGTAAATAAAACCGGATGGGAGGAAACGCACCTCTGCGTCGTGCGTAAAACCACCTTTGCGCCAAAAACATAACGTGTTGTTCTCTTTCACAATAATCTAAAAAGTAAAAAAAAAATAAAAAAATACCCATTCATGAGCGAGTGAATCAGTGCGGTTGCCAGGTTGGACAGTAAACTGCGTAATCTGACCCACAATTACACCACATGTCTCCTAATCTACAAATTTGGACTCCAGACAGTTCCATACATCCACGAGTTATATAATAATATCAGCACTTAGCAGCTATGAAACACTCAATTACTTTTTTTTAACACAATGCAGCTCTCGAAACGTCGCTTTAACAAAATGTAAGTGTTTTGGAAAGTTTCATGCAAACGTTTTAATATCGTTGATGGATGATCAGTGTTTGCCCCCCTTTCTCTCTCTCTCACACACACAGACTGCAGGTCATTAAATCTTATATATATATACACACACTTAAAACAAACTGCCTTTATCTCAAACATAATAATTAGTAAAGTTTAAAAGAATATTCTTACTTTGTTTGAGTTTCGTAGGAACAATAATTTTTGAAAATGCAAGAGTACAATATGCTTGGTGAAATGATCAAATAGCCATGTAAATAAAGCACACTAATGTAACTACATGGCGTCGACAAAAAGTCCCTACTGGCTTTGTATTATGCAGTAACTCTCAAATGATGTTAACACTGTTGTTTTCAGGAGTCCTACTTGTGCACGAGTCTCTCAACGGTAAACTTTAGCGTCGTGATTTTATTTCACACATCGATGATTGAAAAGAAGACAACTCGTAAACATGCGCAGATACCACCGTTTGATATTTACATTTTCTTAAATAAAACATTAGGGAAAAAGCGCGCATAGTGAATGAAAACCCTGCAAACACATCTGGCACACCAGCATCTGTTAAGTTGTTTTCTTTCCTACCAGCTCACAGGCAGACTACCAGATCCATCGGAGTCTGTCTAAACACTTTAAATTGTAGGATTAGTCGACTTTAAAGAGGAGAAAGAATAAACTTTTGATAACAAGTTACATTTGAGATTCCTATTCATGTGTTTGGCAACTGTAGAAATCGAAGCCTCTCTCTCTTTCTCTTTCTCTGTCTCTGTCTTTCTCTCTCTCTTTCCCTCTCTCTCTCAGGTAGGCGTAGTGGGTCATGTCTGTATGTCTACATCCCCATTAGTGCACAACACTTTCAGTCAAGATTTATCAAATGACACTATAGAGTTTCATCTTCAAAAAAGAGCAGAGATGTGTGCTGCACTAAATAAAACAAAATAAAAACAAAGTAGGGAATTATATTTCACTAAACTTGTTAGGAAATTAAAAAAAGAAAATCAATTTGGCTTAAGTTTGACAGAATTTAGACTTATTAAATGATAAACATTTTGGACCCACTCTTTGTTCTACTTGATGAAGAAGTTAGGAAGCGATCTCGTCAATTTAAGTAAATTAAAAACGTCAAAAAGTTTGAGATTTGCTGCTGATCAAATTTGCATTCGCTGGATTGATGATCTAGTATTTTCTGGATTAATCTATTAATTGTTTGGTCTATCATCCTCAAATGTCTTGTTTTGTCCACAACTCAAAGATATTCAGTTTACTGTCATAGAGGAGTAAAGAAACTAGAAGATATTCACATTTAAGAAGCTGGAATCAGAGAATTTAGACTTTTTTTACTTAAAAAAATACTCAAACCGATGAATCGATTATCAAAATAGTTGGCAATTAATTTAATCGTTGACAACTTATTGATTAATCATTGCAGTTCTAGAATAAGGCACCTGAGCAGGTAAACATCCCGGTTAATAAGTGCACATGTGCTTTTGTCTCAAAAACATAATTATATTGCAAGCAAATTTAAGTTTTTTTTCATCCGAGTGCAAATCATCAAAAATCTGGAATATTTTAAAACATGTTTTATTCTAAGAAAGTAAAAGTATTTCTTAAAATTCAGCCACAAGTTGTTGTTTTTCTTTAGTTATTGTAGATATTTAGGAAAAAGAATAATAAAATGGTTGTGCCGCAAAAGGTAAAAAAAAAAAAACACTCGGACTCTTATTTATTTGGGAGAGAAAATGTCAGAGAAAAACGCAGCGCGCTCAGCTGACGCGCTTTTAAGAAAGTGTGCTGTGTCAATCAGACGCGTTGTGTGTGCTCGCTGCGTGTGTGTGTGAGTGACTGTTATGTTTGAGCAGTACACACACTGTGTGGGGGTGGGAGGGGGGATTGTAGTATCGCAAGGAATGTGTGTGTGTGTCTGTGTGTGTGTGTGTGTGTGTGACACTGATGGATGCGCCAATGGAAAGACGGACAGATGCTTGGGCGGATCTAACGGCATGCAGTGGTGGAGCGGCGCACACAGTCAGCGGCGAGATTATAGGACGAAAACATCCTCGGATCGGCGGAGAGTCACCAAATAATAATCACCAATCCTTCCACCGAGGAGCCCGGTGAGGTGAGCGGAGAAAGGAACCGGACAGAGAGACTCCACCGGTTCATCTACCCGAGGAGATCTGATTCCCTTCGCGGATCCGACGAAAGGAAAGCTGTTTCTTCTTGCTATTGATGAGCGCGAGAGACGAGGCGGCAGCGGCGGTTGCACATCTGGCGCAGAGAGAAGACAGGAGGTGAGAGAAAGAGACAGCCTTCTGGCAAACTCACCCCTTTTTTATTGCTCTCCTCTCCTCTTGTTCTTCAAGAATCCTCCTTTTTGTTTTCACCAGCCGAAACCGCCCTGAGGACAAAATACAGGAGAATATTTTTTTTCATCCACTTCACAGAATCCAAAAAAAAACTTTTATTCCTCACTGTAAGGTGCGAGAGAAAAAAAAAAAAAAAAGGATCTCCAGAAAATATTTGAATAACCTGCATCTCAACTAAAGGATTTTTAACCTTACCTGTGAAGAAAAACTACTTTTAACCCTTTTAATATTGAGGGTGCTTTTTTTTTGCGCCTCTCCGGTCACTTGAGTGCGCAAAAGGAAGGAGAGCCGAGCGCAGTGTTGGTGTTGGGGGGAAACACGTCTGATTCGCTGCGTGGCTGATTTAAATAGCTCCTATCAGGCCACGTAAAGAAAGGAAGAAAAAAAAAAACGGGAGAAAAAAGTACCATCGGTGGCCAATAAAGTGTTTGGCAGAAGGCGCTAGAGCTCGGCTGATCCTGATCCGTGCGCTCCAGCCAGCAGCCAGCAGCAGCCAGCCTGCATGGGAGCAGCCTCCTCCTCCTCCTCCTCCTCCTCCTCATGTACATTATTACAACAAGGGAGACCCAATCAAGCACGTATCTCATCGATTCACACGCGAGAGGAGTTGCACTAACGCGCGCTCGCACACGCACGCGCACACACTGACTGTGTGACTTGCCCCTCGGAGGATTTTTTTGCAAAAAAGGCGCTTCTCTCGGACAAAATATCGTAGGGCAACGAGCGTGCGGGTGACCAGTCGTCACCTCCTCCTCCTCCTCTTCCTCTTCTTCCTCCTCCTCCTCTTCTTCTCTGTCGCTCCTGAGAATAACAAAACTGAAAAAAGCTGCATGTGGTTTTTCTTCTTCTTCTTCTTCTTCTTCTTCTTCCTCACCACCACCACCCAACAGGACTTGCCCAGAGAGAGCCGAATGGATTTTTTTATGAGATGGTTTCATGCACCTCAGTCCACCTCTTCTTGGCTTTGAATTGCGCGTGATTATTAGAATAAAAAAAAAAAACACCTCATGGAGGATCAGCCCGCAAAGTAAGTATGCGTTTCCGTTCCGATCACCACACTGTCTGTCAGCCTGCTGCGTGTGAATGATACTGTATATTATGTGGTTTCGTTATATTATAGGCTACCATGTGTTTTGCTATAGCTCGCTTTCACACCCATCTGCAGTATATATGACTGACATTACGCACATTTCAACCCAAAAAAAGGCTTCTGATTAGCCCCGATCCGTTTGGAATAAACGGGGCTAGAATGACTGACAGAAAGAGAGAGAGAGAGAGAGAGGTGGAAGAGAGAGAGAGAGAGACAGAGAGAGAGCTACGTGACGCCTATCATTGGCGGAGAGGTTGAACCGTAGAGGAGTCGCAGGGCTTCAGTTGTGTCAGCTCTTGATGTGTTTGTCTCCTTGTTTGCGCACTTTTGACTGACGCGATCATTTTGGTTTTTATCCCCCTTTTCAAGCTCGCCTGTTGCAGCCAACGACGCCAAGTAAAAAAAGAGGATCACACCGGAGAACACAAGCAAGGCTCCTTTTTAAAGAAAAAACCCTTCTTGTTTTTTCTACCGCGTCCATCCGAGCCGGAGGAGCGACGGACGGACGGAGAGAGAGAGAGAGAGAGAGAGAGAGAGAGAGAGCAGCCGCACCAGGAGGAACCACGCTCCTGATTTTCTCCTCCTTTTTTCTATGATCTTCGCATCTACTGGCATCTGATTTGTTTTATTTTTGTGTTCGAGAAACTGCCTCCCCTCCTTTTACACACACCCATCTATGTGGGAGCCCTGAGAGAGACACCCAGGGGGGGTGGAAACTGAGTCTCAAAGCTCCGCGGATCCCCCAGGCAGCAGTCGAGTCAGCGGGGCCACAGAACAACTCCCTGCCGGCCACCCGGAGCCGACATGCCGCGGAGGAAGCAGGAGGCGCCTCGGCGCGCCGCAGGTACGGACTGGCTTCAGCTTGAACGCAATTCACCTCTCTCTCTCTCTCTCTCTCTCTCTCTCTCTCTATGCCTCCCCCCTCTTCTCCTCCTCCTCTCCCTCATTCAGTTACTTTTCATTATTTCCTCTCATCCTCTGTTTGTGTTGCTGTAAACTAACAAGGGAAACATCTAGCACTCTGGATCTACTTTCCACAGCTCCAGTATACTCTCAACACAACTTTTGCTTTCACATACTAGACTTTTTTTTCATTTCTGTCATAATTCCTCCTAATCAGTTGATGTTCAATATCAACCTCTGCTACAACACATTATCAGTATTTTCCTTTAAATTCCAAAGACCCTTAACTTTACATTTTTCTTTATTTTTTCTTTAATTGCAATTAGTAAACAATGTTGTTCCTTTTGTGGTGAAAGGCGTTAAATAGTTGATCAATTGGAAATAATAATGTCTAATATTTGAGTCACTTTTCAACCCAAAATGTCAAACTCTTAAATGCAAAGTATTCTCTGTTCGTCTCTGTTGTGTATCACGGTTGTGTTTTGAACTGCTGGTATCCGAGGCTTTGGAAAACCGTGACGTTTTATAAACAAAATGATTAGTAACGAAACTGATGCTCGGATGAATCAATACTGCACATAGTCGTCTGTAGATATTGATATTTTTTTATGTACAGAATAAAAAGAGGGTTAGGACGTTGTACAGGTGTGACCCTGTATAGTTAGAGCGATCATCTTACTGCCTCTCAACAAAGGTCAGAGGTCAGCCTCGGTGTACCGGAGCGTCAGTGTGAGAGGGCTCAATGTGAAAAGCCTTTTTCCCCCATTCTTCATTTTCCCCTTCTTCGCCCTCAGAGAACTTGATCTTTCCTATAGGTCTGCCTCTTTTTACTCCTTCACGGCGCCTCCTTCTCCTCGTAGATATTGACTGTGGGATCACGGATGTATACCGGAGAGGCTCGGTGGAGCCCTATAGGGTCAGCTGACTGTCACCGAGGCCTTTGATGCTCACTGAAGTCGGATTAACTCTAAAACATCCCGATACATTACGGAAAGTGAACTCTTGTAGTTTGTCTTATACGATCAGTATCGTTCCCTCGTTGAAACAGAATGCAGCTTGTGTTTGCCTGCCTACCAGCGATACTGTTACACCATCATTGTTGTGATATTCTCTGCAGGAATTTGGGATTTTCATAGTGGCATTTCTAGTGTATTTTATCCCCCATCGTATCAGTGTATTTCTGCAATATTCACATACAAACTTAGAGTTTGTTCTTCGTCATTACCTTCAAGACTTTAATATAGTAACCTCTCTTCTTTGAGATTGTTTTTCATCAGTCTGTTTTCTTTCTCTAATTCCCTTCAGTTTCTGGGAAAAAAGTCTTTTCTTCTAGTCTAAAGATTATTTCACAGCCCGGGGAAGGGAGTGCATACTGGAAGAGAGCTTTAATGGACAATTGCCATCTTTGATTTGACGCCTGATTGATCGGCTGTCATCTGGCCGAGCCTTTGATCTGTTCATTCCCGATAAGTGTCAATAAATCACCCCCTCCCTGCTTTCCTCTCTTCCCTCCTCCCTCCTTCCCTTCCCTTCCCTCCCTCCCTTGCTCACACACTCTGGTAGCAAAGCAAAGGGGGCCTGCTGAAGTCACGTCTGGCCTCGCAAAGTTCTAGCCATTAACACCATCGTTTAATTGCATCTTTGTGTCTTATTTTTCCCCCCACTTTTATGAGCTTTGATTTCTTACTTTTCCCTCCTCCCCTCCTTCTTCGCCTCGGACTCGACGAGGTTAGAGAACTGCACTCAGCGTTTATTTTATGTTTCCCACTGAAGTGGAGGGGAGAATTTTGGGGTTCTCTTCAAATCATTTACGACACTAATAATTCCGCGTTCGTTTCCACATTTTGAGATTTTCAGCCAATTAAACAAATCCTTGTTTTATTCCTGCAGCTTTTCGTCTTGTAAGAAACACTAATTACCATTCGTGTTTATTGTAGTGAATTAGCAATGATTCATGTGTGACCTTTAACGTTTCGTTGTAAGCCGTTTTACCTTTGCACACTTTGCAACTTTGTTTAACTCTCGAGGAAATATCTCTGAGTACGCCTACAGCCTACACATAATTACATATGTGCAGCGGCGCGTGCTCGGAAGACATGCTGCAATGACTTTACAGTACATATAAACAAGCTTGTGATCGCCGCACACACACGCACACACACACACACACACACACACGTAGAGTGGTATGAAAAATGTAACTATTAGCCTAATCGTGAGGCGGAAGACTGGTTTGCTCCATCAGAAGGCCCCGTCAGAGAGACTTTGTTTCATATTTGATTTAATTGTCTGCCCTCTGACAGCCACATTCATCAATGGCCCTAATGGTCAATCAGAGGCTGGCACACAGGGAGAGAGAGTCTTATGTGTTCTCAGCCCAGGGCCTTGCTTGATCAAAATGTTTTAGCCCTAATGGACACAATGGGTGGGGGTAAAGGATCGGGTGGATTGACAGACGGATGGATGGATGGATGGATAGATGGATAGATGTGCGGCGAGATGACTTTTTGTTCAGCTGGAATGAGCGAGTGAGTGCGCCGGCAGTGAGAGAAAATGAGGCATTTATTTCTTTGATGAGCGGACGAGAACAAACACGAGGCAGGGCGAAGGAGGAGTTTCATTTTTAGACTATTGGCAGCTTCCTATTTTTTTTACCCTTCATTCCTCCTCCTCCTCCTCCTCCTCCCTCCCTCCCTCGCTCCCTCCCTCGCTCACAGCTGCAAGTTATAAGGTTGAGGAGAACTGCATGGCACACAAAGAGTGATGACAAATTGATTGCGCCGTAGTGATGGCAAGAGTTATGGGAGGATGGCAAATGATAGGCCTTGATTAGGAACTAGGGAGGGGAGGGGGGAGCACACTCCCAACCTTAAGTTTTTTTCTCTTTTTCCTCTCTTTTATGTCACTGATTCGGTCTCTCCATCCTGCACCCAGAAAATGAAGCAATCTTTTGCGGTTAAAGACGGCAGATAGATCGCGCCGAGCTTCGGCGATTCACTCAACCATCAAATTTGCTAAAACGACATAAACTCGTAAATCTGGTTAAAGGTCAGCGTGTTTGTCGAGCGGCTCCTTTGAATCTGCGTATTTGGAGCTTTTCATGTGGTCTTAATTGGTCATTACCCCAAAAAACAGACCATATGCAGATGCACTCGAACATGGCGTCGCACAGCCAACTTCTTCTGCTCACAGTACGAGCAATTTATTCGACTTTACACATCTCTCTCTCTCTCTCTCTATCCTTTTCCGCGGTGATCCCGCACACTCTTCCTCTCTCTCATCCAACACGCTTCCCACCCCAGCGACGGAGCGCATTCAGCCGTCTAAGAAGAGGAGTTGTTTTGCCAGCTTCATTAGCGTTCTCCTAATTAGCCGAGCGTCTGATGGATCTCTGACAGGCCTAATGATTGGAGATGACAAGCTCAGCACACTGTCACGCTCGCCAATTAGGTCTAGCGGCATAGTTGGATGTAATCAACTTGATCTTACATCGTCCTCATTTGCCCCCCACAACCCTCCCCTCCACCCACACACACACACACACACACACACACATCATTTTTCAACCCCACCACAGGTGAGGCTTTGGACAGCAGTGGCGCGGTATGCGTGTGAACGCCGCTAGTCATGTATAGGAAGCTAATCCAGGTCGCTCATTGAGGAGTTTTCATGGCGACGTTGTGTGTGCCTTAAAACACTTGGGTTTATTTGTGTACGCATGTATACATGCGCACACATACACCATTTTCTGACCAAAGGGTATTTATTTTTTCAGCGCTCCTGACATCAGGAAAGGACAAAGCTCGGATGAGCGCTGGGCTTTTGTCTGTGGGCTTCAAAGCCAGGCTAGACCAAACATATCATTGTTACGGGAGAGGAAGCTTGAACATCAAACATCAAGTATATTTTTTCCAAATTCCACATACCTTATATCCTCACATGTGCAACTACAAATCTATTGTTTGGAGGTATTTAAAATGAAGGATGTTTAGCAGTAGCAGCTGCGTGCTGTTAACATAGCATCGTGTGTGTGTGAAGGTGTATTGTTCTCCTGCGAGCCCGCTGCAGATTGATGACGTTGACACCGGTCATTATTAGCCACTCAATGACACTTTCCCGGAGTGGGAGGATTTTTCACCCCCGCGTTGATTTTTCAGAAACACCTATCATCAGCATGGTGTCCAAAGAGGCTAAGCATGATTTATGTAAATATTAACGTCAAAGACAGATCTGGTTCTGTCCGACAAGAGATAGATGGCAGCCGAGGAGGAAAAGCAGCTGATTTCTGTGATTTCTCTGCCTCTCTGTGTGTGTGCAGGCGTGTGTGCGCGTGATTGATTGTAGATGAGAGCGAGAGATTAATCATGCTTGATGTGTGTTAACGTTGCACTCGCGGTGGATCTAAGTCGAGATGCAGTGGCCCATTTAAATATACTCACTCACACACACACACACACACTCAGATTCACAGGAGGGAGCGGGTACACTCGCATGTACTCACAATGCAGATACACTCACACATTGTTCAGCTGTGGATGGCACACAAGTGCAGGGCGTTTTGTTATTTCACAGTACATGTTATGCAATGTACAAACAAACATGATCACCTTGTTTGTTAAAAATACAACATGTTAATAATGCAGTGGCACCTTGCATTAGTCCCATCCAGTGGGTGGCAATAGGATCTAATGAAACATGTCGATATAATGAAGCTAATTAACCTTGTTTAAAAAGGTCTTGATAATTGTATTAACGATTAAGAGAGTGAAAAATTATATTTTTATAAAGAACACCTTTCACACGGCCCTTTGCATCAGCCCACTATCAGCTATAATGCAATGTCAGGCAGGCATTCTACATTATCACCCGCTACGGTACTTTTAGCTGACACACAAACTTTCTTCTATTTTAATAATTGTGACTTTTGGATAAAACATGTCATCTTATTCAGGAGATGCTTTTAGCACTTTGCTTTTTCTCTCTTCAACATTACAAAAGCTCATTGCCTGGAAATGACACATACGCGACATGGTAGAAGAATTACTAAAAGTCTCTCATTGAAAGATGAAATTCAGAGGTTGCTCGTCCTTGAAGTGAAAGTCGTCCGCTTTGATTTCTAATGAAGTGGATGTGTTTGAATAACAGTTTCCCATCTGCAGTCCATTAATCTGAAAGGTGGTGGTCCTTTTGGGCTCCGACTGCTTCCCACCTCACTCAAACTGAAACACAAGAACTCTTTATTTTTTTTT
>CAKAOI010046725.1:0-77779 GCA_916701655.1 Sebastiscus albofasciatus
TATAAACTTCTTTCCAGTGTTTTCTTTTAATAAAACAAAGTTTACAAATGATATCACTAGATAGTAAACTTGCCCACAAAAACAGGATCTCCTAAAAAAAGTGTGTGTCAGCCCAAAACAAGGAGGTGGAGGGTAAAGTTTAGTTAGTAAATATAGAAGACACAACATAAACAAGGCACTTGAAAGTAGCTTCAGATGATGAAGGATGATATTTATCACTCATTCGTTTTCTTAATAGTCTTACCTTGATTTTCTCTGTCATGGTGAGTTTCAGCTCGTGGACGAAGGGGTTTCTACTCACTCTGGAGGGACGACTGCTGGATGACTTCATGGCTGACGAGCGCAACTTACACCTGCAAATGTCGAAAAGTGGAGTACAAAACGTCCCGTAATGTTAGTTGAGCTCGTTGTTTTAAGCCCTAGGAGAGTATCCTCTTCAGTTTTTAGTCTGCCCTCCTCTGACTACAGTTTTTTTAGTCTACCCTCCTCTGACTAGAGGAGAGACTGGTGCTGCCTGCTGGGCGGAGGAGGAGGAGGGTTGGGCTCACTAAGCTAGGTAGCCAGATGTAACGACAAGACTTCCGGTTGTGTTCAAAATAAAGCTCTTGTTTCTGTGGCAGGCATTAAACCTGCAAAAGGCACAATGTTTTAGCATCAAAAAATATATAATAACATTTCAGCATATTGTATTTCACGTGCTTTGAGAGAAAACTAGACTTCTGCAACCCTTTCCTTTTAAAGCTCTTCAGGTTTTAAAGGTCCCATATTATAAAAAAGTGAGATTTTCACTTTTATTTATTACAAAGCAGGCTTAAGTCCTATATAAATACTGTGAAAATATCGAAATGCTCAATCCACAGGGAAGTACACACAGCCCATATTCAGAAACTCTGCATTTGAAACAAGCTGTCAGGATTTCTGTCCATTTGTGATGTCACAAATATGCAATATTTAGACATTACAATATAAACATTCTAAATGTGTCCCAGTTTATTTCCTGGTTGCAGTGTATGTGAATGTCATCAGCTGACAGGAAGTATACATGGACCCAAGCTGTTGCCCAGCAAAGCAATTCTGTTGCAATTCCATTGCAATTCCATCGTAATGCGCTAAAATGGAGCGTTTAAGACATATGGTAAATACAGGCATATTCAGGTCGACAATGTGATGAAAATAAAGGGTTTTTTGAACATTACAGTATGTAAACATGTTCTAGTAGAAACACAAAATACAAATATAATCCTGAAAATGAGCATAATATGGGACCTTTAAAAAATGTAGCCTGTGACAGGAGACTTTGGCCAATCACAGATCATTTCACAGAGAGCGTTCCTATTGAGCGTTCCTATTGGCTGTGCTCCGGCTGGTGGGCGGTGCTTGGTAGCTCCCTCAAATGACCTCAACATGGCTGCTGGGTCACAAACTTTCTCATTTTACAGCTAAACAGTACACTACAAGATGTTTCTGAAAACATTTGAGGACGAGAAAAAGGCATTACAGTAACAGAATAGTGATTCATATTTGATCAGCACTGCCTAGTTTGACCGTTTGATCGGAGATCACAAGTTAATTTCCTCCAGTCTGATTACCTGTCTCATGCATTACTGTCAGGATATAGTGACTGTTTTATAAAAATACCTTTTTTTAATCATATTTGCTCCATTTCTACCCACTGTTTTAGGTTATAATGAAAAAAGTGCCCCGTCGCAGTGTTTGCACGCCCAAATATGTTCCACATACAGTGGATTAAAAAGCAAAAACAATTATTTGAAAAGATGCATGCAAGTTTGTGAAAGTGCCTCTTGATTTAAAGTCTATAATGCTCTAAAGTATCGTTATATCTGTACCTATAGGCAAATATGGTATTTGTAAACATGCTCAATAACCTTTAAAACTTGTGATAACATCTCTCCAAAATTTGGAGTTGAAAGATTGGTGTTGTATTCTGAAATATACATTCAAATTACAGGTAGGCCTACACTCAGACATTAGGAAATAATGAAAGCAGCATCGTGTTTAAGCTTTTATTTTGAAAGCAAAGACCAAATCTGAAAACGTGGTGGAGCATGCATGCACCCACACAGACACCCATCACATAGGTTCCCTAATGAAAGTAAGGGCCCAATCCAGTACAATCTAATAATAAAATGAACTAGTTTAGCTCATTACAAATACAACTATAAATACTTTTATAACAACACGAACCCTTTGAAGAGGGGTGGACATTTGAAATGTTTAGTCAGACATCTAAGCGACAATCACACACACATACACACACACACAGAGAGATAAGAAGATAAGAACTGTGACTGTCTGGAATGTGTGTTTGAGATGTTTGGGGTGATTTGCCTTCAGAGAGATTCAACATGCATTTGAAGTTGAGTTCTACATTTGATCCACCTATCAATTTCTGCACAGTGTCTTTTATTTTTAGATCAGCAGAACAGCAACTGCTCATTTAGAACGACTTTTTTGTATCTCAAAGCTGCAGATGGTCGATCTACATTGTACCATGGTGCTGACTGGTTTATCACCAAAAATCTAGGTGCTTATTTTGGCATTATAAACCTCTATTGTGCACTTGCAAATATAAACTAGTTGCTCACTGATCTACAGTCGTAGGAAGTCCGCTCTGATCCATCTCTTTCAAAGGAATAATCCAACCTACTGATGCACTTCATTACGATATTTCACTATCTCTTCTTCTGCATGTAGGGCGACATCTTTGGAGCCACACAGTTTGTCCGTGTGCTCTCTGGAAATTGATCATACAAACATGCAGATGCAATAATATAGTATACGTGCACACAGGCAGGTGTTTTGTTGTTCCTCCATCACTAAATACTAACCTTTAGGACAATTATTCAAGCAGGGTGGCAGTCGTAGGCTCAGTGTTTGTTGCCAAACACCTTTCAACCAAGTCAGCTTTCCATGCCTGCACAGGTTGAATGTTACAGCCTGTCAATACCTTTGTGTGCATTGGGCTTTCTCTGTCTTTCAGTCATAAAACAATGATAGAAAAGGCGGACATAGATTTTAGGATTAGCAACTAGTTTCTGACATGACCTCAAAACCATGTAAGGCTGATAACAGGCAATTTTCGACATACGATTCTGTACAGTTTTTGAGTCAATATTGTCAAAACACTGATAAAGATCTGTGGGAACCGCAGTGTGATAGGGACACCTTACTGTACAATAGGTAACAGTGGTTAAAAAGGGAGTCAAAGTGAGCGAGGGTATTATATGGCAGGTTGGATCCTGTATTCATTTAGCATAGACTTTGGCTCCCTCGTGTGGAAGAACGATGGAAAGGAATCTGACGTAAAATAAGCTAATGTTTGTGTGATAAAATATTAGATCCAATATCCAAATATAATTACTCTAATGGTTTTAGATAACCGAGGGACAAATTTGCTGAATGATTTTTGGCTATAATCAGATGACTACTGTGTTGCTGTGTGTGAAAATGCTGATAGTTTTAAGGAGTTAAAATTAAACAATGAGTAATAATTTAAATATGCAATGGTCCAAAGAGAAACTGATGGATGCATTTTTATCCCAGTTCAAGTCAAACTCTTAATATTTGTACATAAACCTGTAATTTTAAAGCTTTACTGACTATACCTTTATTTATTAACTAAGATAAAAGGTATTACAATAATTTTGGAAGCTTAATTTAAACTAATCTTATATTAGCCATGTTCAAATGTTGTGTAAGTTTAAGAATATTATGGTTAACAGAAAGCTACAATTTCTTCACTGTGAAAGAATGATGTAATTTGGGCCATTGCTGTTAAGAGGGAAACAGAGTGGAAAAAAGCTATGCACATTCTTCAGCCAAACAATTTATTTTTGCATCACAGTTCCGCTAAATTTCCTCGATCTCAAAAGCAATCTTCTGAATTATCCTTCAACATGTTAGCCCTGCCTCTGCTTGTGTCTCGGATTTGTCTTGCAGAACACAAACAAACGCCCCCTGCGTCGAACCATGAAACAGTCTTTGCAGCGCCTCTTCAGGGCAGACTTGGTTTTCATCCCTGCAGAAGGCTGGATACAGGGAAGATGCTGGCACTGTCCCAACAGAGGTGGTCCGCACTGAGCAGAGGAGCCAGAAGACGAGGGGAACTGGATGGAGCTGACTCTGGGTGATGACAGGAGTAGTGTGCGGGGAGCTGTGGTGAGGGTGCCGAGACATCTGTAGGCGCTAGCTGCTGGTGAGGAGAGGCTCAGATTTAACCGGCTCATCTGGGCCACTTGGCGGGTCAGGGAGGAAGCCAGGTGCTTCAAGAGGAGGGATGCCATGGTGTCACAAAGGCTGCAGAGGGAGACAAAGAGAGGTCATTCATATGCAATTACAGTAACAGACATAAAACTACATTATTATTATTCTGGGGTTTGGTTAGTGTCATGTTGTGATGTGCTTTAAGTGTTGTCTTTTTATGGTTTTCTAACTCTCAAATATTTGAGAGGGGAAAAAACAATTAATCCCTTACCTGCTTTCCCATCACATTCAAAATATAATTTTTTTCTCCAACTATAATTCATCACAAGATAACTATTTCATGAAAGCAAAAGTAATCATACCCAAAATATTGTTCCATTATCAATATGAATATCCTAGGTGTCAATACTGTAGAGTCAATACATAGCCTTACTCTATGAATCGTAAAAATCGACATAATATGTAGGCTACACTGCCAGATTCCTAAAACATTGAGTAATTTAAATTTTCTTGGTGGGGCTGTGCCACATCCAATCAATTTCAGCAAACATCCCGGTATGATTTAATTAAAAAAAAGTGAAGGTATCAAAAACACATTACTACTTTGCAGTTAAATAATTAACAATTACTTTATTCCAACAGGAAGAGTAAATAATGCTTTGAAAAACACAACAGTATAAAATTTACTCAGTGGTGAAATCTAACTAAGTACTTAAATACAATTTTGAGGTACTTTACTTGAGTATTTCCATGTTCTGATACTTTCTACTTCTACCCAACTACATCTCAGAGGGAAATATTAGACTTTTTACTCCACTAACTACATTTATCTGACAACTTCAGTTACTTTACAGATTCAGATTATTAATACAAAATATAATCAACTAATTAATAATGTAATATTATAGATTAAACTACCCAGCAGTATATAAAGTCATTAAAATGAGCTCCACCTTTACCAGCTGCAACATTAAAGTGATGAACACATTAATGCATCAATAAGTATAATCCAATAATATACATTATTCTGCATAATGAGTACTTTTATGTTTGGTACTTTAAGTATTCAGATGCTAATATTTTTGCACTTGTATTTTTGAATGCAGGACCCTTACTCACAGTTCCACTGTAGGACAGCTATGCTAAAGAGGACGAGCATGTCAGAGTTGACCTGCTAGCATCAAAGACAGATATAACAACAGCCCACATATTAGTCCCCCGACATGATACAGTCTGATCACAACATCAAAGAACGTAAACAAACCTTTAAGGAGTCCCTTGAAGGTTTAAAACAGGGAGAAAGTCCCTGAATGTTGCGTTTTAATCGCCTCAACGTGACCGTGATGTTGTTCTTGCTTGTGAGGATACAACTGCTTCCGGTTTGCGATAGTTTTTGGGTGTATTTCGGTGCCCTCAGTTTAGCCTGTCAGTCAGTTTCCCTCTCCCTCTGGCTTGGCCAAATCTCGCCAGAGCCAAAATCCCAAATGGCGCAGTCTTACTTGTTATATTATATAATATAAACCTGAATTTGAAGACTATGAAGACATATGAAAAGCACAATATAGAAGTGTTTTGAACCTGACAGGCAAAGCTCAGGGTACTTTTTAACACACAAAATAGCTCCCTGCAATAGTGCTGTGTCGTCACAAACGAGCCGACACTAAGAGCCGGCTCTTGTAAGTGAACGATAAGAGCCGGCTCCCGTCCGAGAGACGTTTTTGTATTTATGCTTTATTTTTTTATTAATTCAAGTCAGAATGATAGGGCGATCTTCTCCGCGCCACGGGCACTCCATGCACTGACCCTGACTGAATGTTGTGTTAATGACGTCCATGCGACCAATCAGGTGATGAAAGACAAGAATCATACCATTAAGCAGCAAGGGGCAGCGCGCTTACGGCCTACAGGTACAGAGCAGGAGGGAGAGGAGGAGAGAAAGAGAGAGAGGAGTGCAGTGCGCAAATAGCAGACAAGATGAGTGACAGTCGGAAACGAAGCAGCATGTCAAATTATGGTATTCAGGAAATTATAAGGTTTAGTATAATTATATTGAATAATTTAAGTGATATATGTGCACACATAGTAATCATAGGTCAAAACAGCTAAAGCTAAATTTGGCTGAATTATAAAAGGCAGAAGTGATAAAATGAAGAGCCGTTTGGGGGCCGAAAGAGCCGGCTCTTCTTGTTAAACTGAGCCAAATGATCGGCTCACTATAAAGAGCCGTAATTCCCATCCCTACCCTGCAAGGCACCTTGGGTAACAGTCAGTAGTAACCATGGCGGCTGCAACGGGTAGACTTCTGTCCTTCAGTAAACATGCTAAGCTGCTTGTTTCACCTCTGAGGTTGTCTGCTGTACCTGCTCACCGCTACAGCGTAGAGGTCTCCAGCACCGGCGAGGCCATTACTCACACCGGCCAGGTAAAGATTAACAAGTGTTGTTGTCTTTGATTCTTACGTTATTACCGTCCTTAGCTTAGCCTTGCGTCAGTGCAGCTAACGCTACTAGGTCCATTATCGGACAGCCATCCAGAATGACCTGATCCCGGCTGATATCCAGTGTGTCAACAGCTGTTGTTGTTTTGTAGAGCCCGAAAACAGACCCCCAAATATGCCAACATGTGTATGTGGGGCCCATGTGAAAAATGGGCCTTATATGGGATTTTCCATGGGTTCCTTAGTGGCCCCATGCCAATTGCTCTTGTGGGTTTCATGCAGGAGTACAATGGGTGTTACATGGGCCCAATCTGGGCAACATAAACCAAAACCCATCTCGGCCCCTGGTTTAAGTTCAATATGGGAACTACATGGGGACTCCATGGGCTGAAATATGGGTTGCAAGTGGGTTTGTCCACAGTTTCCATGTTGGCCCCATGCACTAATTTCCCAGTAGTGACCCATCTAGAATCCACTTGGGTAGCCCACATGGGGAGCCCATGTGGGACCAACTTAGTTGACCGAAGTGGGCCCATACCCACTTGGTACCCAGGTACCACCAGCATAACCCATGTGGGGCCCACATAACCTTGTTGGCTGGGCAGTAGCAAAAAAAGGATTAACGTTATGCGCTAACTGTTGCCTTCTACTCCAGTTCATAACGTGAGTGTTTTTCCTCTCAGGTGTATGATGAAAATGATCCCAGGAGAGCCAGATTCGTTGGCAGACAGAAAGAGGTAAGAAGTGACTGACAGACGAGCGTAATAAAGCTCAGACAAGCAGCTCATTTATATGTAACCTCTGACCACATCTAGGTTTGTTGTTGGAGGTATAGTAACATTATACTTACAAATATGAAACAACGAGACTGACAATGTGCGTCACTGGTGTTGTCACCTTGGCACCTTAAATCTTGTCAAATATCTTAAAGGTCCCATATTGTAAAAAGTGAGATTTTCATGTCTTTTATATTATAAAGCAGGTTTAAGTGCTATATAAATACTGTTAAACTATCAAAATGCTCAATATACAGAGAAATACACACAGCCCGTATTCAGAAATTGTGCTTTTGAAACAAGCCGTTATAGGATTTCTGTCTATTTGTGATGTCACAAATATACAATATTTAGACCATTACACGGTTTTTAACGTAAACATTCTAAATGTGTCCCAGTTTATTTCCTGTTGCAGTGTATGTGAATGACATCAGCTGACAGGAAGTAAACAGGGACCCCAACTGTTGCCATTACCACACATATTCAATTAAGCACACATTTTTTAAAATGATTATATACTGAAAAACTTTCCATGCTCACTACTTATCCCATTTAATAACTGGGTTTATGCCAGCACAATGACTGGCTGGATAGCTGTCATAATCAAAACATCAATTATGCACACCAATACAATCTCACTGTGTGTAATGTTTTTTTAAGCCTTTGTGTGGTTAAGCAGTTCCCCCATATAAACCTAATTTTACATAGCCAGTAATGACAGAAATCACAATGTTTGTGTCAAGGTGAATAAGAACTTTGCCATCAAACTGGTGGCAGAGGAGCCAGTGACTGACATCGCGGCCAGAGTGGTGTCCTGTGATGGAGGTGGAGGAGCCCTGGGTCATCCCAAGGTCTACATCAACCTGGTAAGAGCCTCATTTGAAGTGGTCCGTTTTGTCCATTTTGACAAAACCTGATAAATCCAACCAGTGCTTTTATCAGTCATTGTGTGTCATATGGGGCTATTTACCATTTATTTACCAGCAGCCAATACTTTGGTTAGTACTGTGTATCAAATTACAGTGTTTGTGTGGCTTAATGTGGCACATCTTCCTGAGGTTTACTTGTATTTATTTAATTGGGATACTTGAGATCCATTTACAAGATACAGTCAAATATATGAACCCCTTGATCTAAGCCGTATTACTATCAGAAAAAATGCCAATACAGAGATTAAGGAAACAAGATGTGTTGAAAAATGTTTTTATATGCTATTTTCTATTGTTTGAGTATTCCTGTAATCACCTTTACAGCAGATTATGCAAAGGTCCCAAATTATAGATACTAACTCTGTCATTTTTTTGTCTCTCTTTCTCCAGGATAAAGAGACAAAAGTGGGCACATGTGGCTACTGTGGATTACAGTTCAAGCAGATTCATCATCACTGAAACTTTTCCTCTGTCTCTGCTTCTCTGTATAAATTGCCATATTGGTTAATAAATTATATGTTGTCTGACTGTCTGTATGAGAGTGCATTCTTCTTAATGAAGCCTGTTGGAAATCAATGTTGCAACACATCTGCAGTTTATAACTACATAGTACTGTATGTGCACTATGCATCCATCTTTTAAGGCAGGGGTCAGCAACCTTTACTAGCAAAAGAGCCATTTTAGGCAAATAAAAAAAAGAATCCGTCTGGAGCAAAACATTTGAGCATCGCGATGAAGTTAACACAGTTTATAGTCTCAGTATATAAGAAAATGCAGTGAGGGCCAAAGAGCAAATGTACTACGAAGTGTTAGGGCCACATTGAGGGAAAAAAAATCTGAGATTTCCAGAATAAAGTCCTAATATTACGAGAAAAAAAGTTGTAACTTTACGAGAAAAAAGTTGTAATATTACAAGAATAAAGTCGTGACTTAATGAGAAAAAAGTCGTAATATTATGAGAATAGTCATAATTTAATGAGAAAAAATCCTGTAATATTAGAAGAATAAAGTCATAATTTATCGAGAAAAAAAGCCATAATATTACGAGAATAAAGTCATAATTTAAGGAGAAAAAAAGTCGTAATATTACGAGATTAAAATCATAACTTTATGAGAAAATAAAAATAACACGTAAAATTACTACTTTTAAAATATTATGACTTTATTCTCATAATACTACGACTTTTTTTCTCGTAAACCTATGACTTCATTTTCGTAATATTATGACTTTATTCTCGAAATCTCATATTTAGTTTTTTCCTCAATGTGATCCTAATACTTCGTCGTACCATAGACCTACAACAATGATAAATAAAAATGAAAATGTAAGCAAAAAACAGTTATTCATTTCCATTTTTAAAAATCCACAGGGAGCCACTGGAGAGGGGCTAAAGAGCCGCAGGTTGCTGACCCCTGATTTAAGGGAATCTCTTGTGTAATAGTGTAACTCTGGGATACTGGTTTGGTTATATTGCTGGATGTAGTTCCCCCTGTGACAGGCAGAGGTCAGCAGTGTCCTGCAGATGTGTTTGGTCTGCTAGTACAAAGACAGAGAGGCAGTTATGTACAGAAACAAATGCCAAGTTTAAGACATTTTTTTTATATATTGCACAAACCAAAACTATTTCTTTGTAAAAAGGGTTTTGTGCAATAAAACTATATTTGGTTTGAACTATAATCAGAGCTGATGAAAGTTGCACTGCACCTTAAAAATCTTCTCCATAGTAATCTACATGAGTATAGGATTTCTTTTCTTTCCTGCGTCTTGGAACACATGAATAACTGATTCTGTGTGATTGCAGTGCTTTTAACGTTCCTTATTATCAACAAGCAGGAAAAGCTATGTCTCATCTCTACTGTTTACCGTAAAGAGCCAACCTTAGCATTCCTTGTGCATCGGTCCCACACAATCTGCGATGTAGAGTCTCGCGCTGCCAAGCCTGGAGGACATCAGGAGGGAGCCAGCCTGATAAGACACAGTAGCGCGGAACAATACATGTTTGAAGAAGATCATATATATATTTCATCGGGCTTATTCTCCATAGACCTCTGCATGCCAAATTGGCCCGCGCTTGGCTCAGGCTCCAGACAGCACTAGCCTGTTCTGTCCCCAGTGATGCAGCCAGTGGAACTGCATTTTCCACACCGTAGAGCTCAGGTTGGGAAGAGTAGTCAGGCTGATATAATTGGCCCCGGTGACTCCTGGAAGTGAGGCTTATGCTGTAGTTAACCTCATCTATAGTCAGACCACTTTGGATGATTGAAGGGGAGAGAGGTGTATTGTTAAAATGAGGCAGGCGAGCCGGGTCAGTGTCAGAGAGCTGACTGGTTGGTCTTGCGGTTGGTAAGTCTGAGTGGTTGGTTGAGTTAGAGGCATTGCCGGGGGCAAAATCTTCAGATGAAACTGAGCATATGAATTGTGCTGAATTAAACAGCGCTGTGTTTTTGTGCTGGATTTAACCGCACTGTTTAATTATTCACCGCTCTTAAATGCACCAGCCGGCATAATAGAATATCCTTTAACATCATATATGTCAAGTAACTCCATGATTATGGAGTTGGATTCAACCAATTTGCGCACAGACTCATTCATGGTTTCAACCTTAAACTGTTAAATCACCACGGGGGGTCTATATGGCTACAGCCAGTTATCCACTTTTCTTTCAGCATAATATTAAGTAATAATTGCAAATACAACTCTTAGGCATAATGTGACCCCGCACTGTTGGGTCAGACCAAGATAAGCTCAAATAAGACTGTAATCATATTGAAAATCTCCTCACTGCTGAGCCACACAATAGATAATGGAGTTAAATGCCATTGAATTCCTTAACACACACAGCGCCCCTCCACAACAATCACTCACTCCACGCAAAACATCCTCCTCGTCGCTGTAATTGCCCTATTAAAATATTCCGCCTTGAAGATGTGTCATATTACAGACCCTCAGGCTCATTATGGAGCTCCCTGCAGCCAATTATCTGAACCTGCATGTCTAGAAGCCACTGTGACCAAAAGGGGCTCGTAGGCAGATCTGGGAGCAGCCCGTCCTCTTCAAATCCACACTTACTGTATGAGAGGCAAAACAGAAAACTGACCTTTGGTCATTGTCTCGGGGCAACTCCACTCAGCTCCACTTTAGAGTCAGGTGACAGAGCTTCTGACCTTTACCATGGAAATAATGACTTGTACTTGTGCCAGGAGCTCAGAGGGTTACCGCGGGGAGCGAGACACCTCTGGCGACATGTGACAGTTTTTGGAGGAGAGAGTTTGCACTCAGCACTTTGATAGCCCCGGGAAACCAAAGTGTGTGTGACAAGACGCAAGAGACTTAGAACTGTGTGTATATGTATGCCAGAGTGTGTGTGTGTGTGTGTGTGTTTGAGTATGCGACAGAGGCACAGACAGTGTTGAAAGGAAATAGGTGTCAGACGGAGGGTGCAGAGTAATTTGAAGTTGTCAATACTTCCTGTGCAGATATTCCATCTGAAATTTTAAAAGTAGAGGTGATTCAAAAAAAAAAAAAGAGGCCACAGAGTGAATCGTATGAGCAACTAATTCAAGAAAAACATTACTTTTCTGAGTGGAGAAAAAAAGTCTTTTGCCTATCACCCCCCCACCCTGCGTCAATTCTCCCATAAGACACAAAAAGGCCAAATAACTGCCGGTGGTATGAGCCAGACAAGTAAACAGTGGCTCTAACAGTCCCCGACCTGTACAGCAGCACACTGAGGCTTAATCACATTATATGGCCCAGGGAGCAGGCCTTCGTGTCAGACGGGCTGTTGAGTGGCTCGCTTGTGTGTCGAGAGCAGACAGAGGTGAGGTGAGACGAGTGGAGGGAAGGAGTGGGGGGCGGGAGGGGGTATGGAGGATGGGGAATGAGAATGAGATGTGGGGTTATAGGGAAAGAAAAGAAGAAGAAGAGAAGATGGGTGATGTGCTGGAGGAGTAAAGGGGGGAAAACGTGTAATAGCTCAGTGGATGAGGGTAAATCTCACAAGGAAACAATGTAAATTAAAAAAAAAAT
Source organism: Sebastiscus albofasciatus (assembly GCA_916701655.1). Taxonomy (NCBI): domain Eukaryota; kingdom Metazoa; phylum Chordata; class Actinopteri; order Perciformes; family Sebastidae; genus Sebastiscus; species Sebastiscus albofasciatus. The sequence goes on from CAKAOI010046725.1 coordinate 12,397, forward strand.
CTGTCATATTTTAAGTTTTGACAGTATTTTGCATCATAATTCTACTTGTTTAAACATTATCACTCATTTTAAAGTTCATACCACCATTTCTACACTTAACGAATGAACATAGAGGAGCATTTAGCAGATAAAGAGCCAGTTAGTTGCGACCAAAAACAGAAAGAGAGAATATGGGACCCAAAACGTGGCTTCAAATGAATGACAATGATGCTCCATGTGTAAATAGGAAACTTCTAGTTCACCATATCAACTTAAAATATGATAGTGTTGTGGTCACAGCTTGTTTCAGCTGCCCCGGAGTGGCCAAAAAATCTGTTAATGAAGTTTTAAAGTACATTTTTAAGCTTGTGCTGACTTCGTAATGGAAATCTAAACAAATAATTTTAGTTGATTATTGATTAATTGAAAAACTTATTAAAAACTACTTACATTATTGTACAAAACACCCTTACAGATTTGGGATAATCTTGAAACAAATGCCATTATTTTGAAAAACCAGAGACGCAATTCCAAACAAATGCCATTATTTTGAAAAAACAGAAAAGGAATTCCAAAATAAATCTTAGTTAACACTGAAAACAAATGGATGTGGCTCTTTTTTTTTACTTTCTGAATCAAAGTCAGGTGAGATTTATGCTCAATATTAAATTGCTGTGTATATATATATGTATACTGTATGTACTTCTGCAGTTTCCCCCAGTGCTCTGCACCCAAGAGACGACTCACGTCTCAACCAGCTAGAGGTGAGAACTCATATCTCTTAACCCCACTCAGCGCTGGGTCGACCTCTTATCTGCCATTCTATATCCTTCATGACACCACCACCACCACCTCCTCCATTGTTGTCAAATCCACCTCAAGATTTTTAAAAAGCAAACTAAATTGTATAGTTCCTAGTACATTAAACCTAGAAAATCAAAAAAAAGGAGAAAGAACCTGAGCAAAAACATAAAAAATATATTTGCAGCAGCCAACCACAATGAGATCCTGTCGGACAGCGGAGTGGAAGAAAGAAAACTTTACAGAAATAAGAAGTCAGATGTCATTATTTATCATCCTAAATCTTACTTATTTATGAGGCAGAAACAGAATGAAATTCTCGGTTGAATTCATCCTGAATTATTTAATCTGAAATGGTTAATTCCATACAAAGCCCAGGAAGATCCCTCCTCTGTTCTGATAAATACTTTATCACTGTTCCTAAATCGAAAACAGGAGGAGAAAGATGGGGGGTGAAAAAAAAAACAACCTCTCACTGTTTCTTGTTATGCTTTGTTATAGGAAGTGTTAAATGTTTTTCAGTGCTAAATTTGAGAAGTTTTCTTTAATAATTGAAGTTTGGAATGTCTGAAGTTGATGGAAATGTATTTTGTATCAAACATTTAGGCCCTAATGATGCTCCGTTTATTTCAACGACGTCTCTTTTTATTGGTTGTATCAAATACTCACCGAAGTGGATAAAGATGTGACACTTACTTAAAATTACTTAAGTCCTTTTATGAAGCATTTTGCGCGTGGCGGATTTTCTTGCAGTCCCAGGTTGACAAAGTCAAAAGCCGCCTAATGAAAAGGGACGCATCGCTGATTGCAGCTATATCTGGAGCCGAGGTGGAAGTGGCATCGATTTAACAATTTAGCAGCACCCTCCTCTGTGTGTTTCCATTAGTCACGGCTGAATACCGCCCACTTCCCCCCTTTCGCTCCCTCAAAACACACACACATGCACACAAACACTTGCACACACACACACACATATCCAAAGCCTGCGGAGGTATATTCCACTATTCACCAACAGGATTTACATCATCTTAACTGATACCACACAGTTAATGTAAGGGTACAATCAGAGAACTTTTGCCATTCTACGGAATACACCTTTTTATTTTTGTGACTCAGTGCATGTGCAGGCTATAGTGCAAGTGTACAATATTGTATATTTTTCATGTGTGTGAACCGTACAACCTTGCTGCAGGAACGTGTGTGGTGACACGAAGCTCGAAGACATTTGACCATTGATGGGCCCATGAGAGTTTGTGAGTTGAAAGAGAGTTAGGGCCTGTCAAAATGCCAAAATAGGATCATACATTGTTAATTGACCGTTCGCAAAACCCCTACCCCAAAGAACAATCCACCAATCATAGCTTAGCAACCGTAACTGGGGCAAACCGGGTCTGTCAAACTTTGGATTTCTCCACATGTACATGGGGCCGCAGTAAGAGCGATACTCTGCTTCTAAAGAGGGTGGTGTCGTGTTTTTAGAACTTTTCCAAAATCAAAAAACACCAGAGCAAAAGTTTAAGAAATGGATTAAACAATGTTTGTTTGCTCGAACGTAAGCTGCAATCATTAGAATGTCTGGCTAGCTAGCTCACTACCCACAGTAACCAAGCATTACTTCCAAAGCCAAGGAGCACACCATTTACTAGCGCAGGCTGCTCATACGCCGTTCGTAGCTATACCTATGAAAAGTAAAGCACTGTAATTTGTGTATATCCCACAAAATCAATTTGTGTGTAATTTTCGTAATTGTGAACCAGGAAATATAAATTGTGGTGAACGCCCATAGGTAGGAGGTCGGCATGGATGGGTGGGTCAAACAAAATATCGGACTTTCACCCAATACACCGACATTCGTGTCCCGTGTGAAACCAGATGTCAACATTGATGTATTTGTCAATTAAGTTCAGTACTTAAGTAATGCCACTTCCGGAGTTATTTTAAGCCAAACCATGATCTTTTCCTAAACCTAACTAAGTAGTTTTGTTGCCTAAACCTAACCAAGTCGATCTTTTCCTAAGTCTAACTAAGTAGCTTTCTTGCCTAAACTTAATTAGTTTTGTTACCTAAATCTAAGTTGTTTCCTGTGAAGACGGAAGTTTATTTTGAAAACTGTACGCATGTAACGTGCGGAAATTCACACGTGTTGCTGGACATTCGTAGGAAGATGAACGAAAAAAGGAGGAATAACTTTTTCGTAAGATATCATACAAACCGTTGTATGAGAATACGTTGACCAGCGTTAACTACATTATTTGTACGGTTACAATGTTTGGTTACACGACTAGTACATCCATCCATTTTGGCTAACGTTAGCAGCTCTTTACTGGATTTGGCGATGTTTACATTCCAGCAATGTTACCTGAGATAGCGTTGAATTTGCCAGATGCATTGGCTAGTCCTCATTATAAAAGCCTACATGTCTTCTATATGGATCATCGACTGATCGGGATATGCTCACTTTTTGCCCGGGACATGAAGCTTTAGCCTCAGTTGTTTAGCACAGTATCACATATGTAACCAACAAGTGCACAATTAAAGAGGACCTATTGTGCTTATTTTCAGGTTCGTACTTGTATTTTTCTGATTGGTCAGCTGGCCCACTGTTGTGATTGGTCAACCGAACCAAACTCTTCGGACTCCGCTCCAGCTCCGCTCTAACCAGCTTTATTTGAGGTTGTGCCAAACTATGCAAATGTGTTACTTGGTGACATCACCACATTATGGAAAAAAAAGGCGGGACTTCAAGCGAGGCGTTTCAGGCAGTTCAGAAGCAGTTTTTCCATGGGGTAGAGTAACTCCCTTTGGCGTGGACTTTGGGCTTTGTAACTTTGCAGACCTTTTACATGCACAAAAAACTATATAACACACTAAAAGTGAGAAAAAAGCACAATAGGTCCCCTTTAAGACCCTTTTTGCAAGAAACATTAGAAAGTCGGCTAGGTTTTCTACCTAATATGCTCATGGAGTTAACATTAACTTAAATACTAAGCTAGTTAGAGCTAATGAAATCTGCCACCAACAGTTGTCATTTTGAACGGCAAAATTAATGGTTGTTGGCTAGATAAGAAGTCTGATTTTATCTACTTCTGTCTGGAATCAAGGACCCATTGTTTACAAAAATTTACAATTACAAAAAATAATTTTCGAGTGCCACTCTTATCATTGTAAACTGCATATGTGCTGTGCGAGAATGGAAAGCTTGATAGACGTAGCAACAGTAACTAAGGGGGTTGGCGCTTTGCGAACGGTCAATTGGTCAAGTCACAACAACAAAATATAGACTTTTTCTTTCAAGTCCAGCAGTCTTATTATATTCCGTTGACGACGCGTCGGTTGGACTACAACGATGATGTAGACCGAACAAGTTCAAAGGACTGTCTGCTGTCTATCACGGCATCATTTAAGCCTTTCCACACCTCCGCTGGTTTGGGCAGTTGTTGGAAAGGAGGACCGTGGAAAACTCCGTCCACCCATTCTCTGAGCGTGGCGACTGGCGACTCCTGTTCCCTGTCTGCCTTGGTTAGCGCCATATTTGATGGATACCCAGGAGAGGAGGACCCGGTCGACGACAGCATGCAGGGAGGGTACTCTGGCTGCAGAGACACAGCGGTGTGAGCGATGGACCAAATTTTGGGCTTGGTGTCTGTGCTTCGAGGGTCTGGATTGGGATAGAAGGCGTTGTTTTGCTGTTGGACCGGCGTGAGTTTGGGGCAGTCTGGAGACAGTCTCTCTTTTCCGTGCAGCGGGTCGGGGTTGTGTGTGAGATGCCCATGTGGGAGGTCTGTGTTTGCGTCACTGTCCTCAGGTAGAAACTGTGGTTTCGGTTCACAGTCGGAACCATCTGACTCCAGCAGGTCGAAGTCCTCAAGGTCACTCTGCAGGTCTGCACACTGTTGATCTGCAATAATGAATCATACAGATAACACTGAGTCTATGCATGCTGGTTAATTGTAAGCAAAACGAGTTAAAAGCACTGACCGGTTTAGGTCCTATACTTACCAGGAAGGTCTTTGTCATTTTTAAGTGGCTTCTCAGCTTCGTCACTGTCATCATCACAGCCCCGATCGTCAGAGCTCTTACAAGCCCGCGGTGACCACGTCACCTTGTTCTCCTTCTTCAGCCTCCTGCGTGCGTTGGCAAACCATGTAGACACCTGAGTGAGGGAGGGAGGGAATGCAGGTCAGAGAGGATCGTAAAATCATATGAATAGGACAGGAGTGAAGAAAAGACAGGGAAGGAAGGAGCAAAAGTATGAGGAAGTGTGAAATAAGTAAAGCAAACACGGGAAAATCAATTAACACTACTAATGAAAACAAGATTATCGGGCTAAACTAAATTTTGCCCTTTAAATCTATAATATTTGACTAAGAGCTATACCTGTGTAAGGGTCATCCTGGTGATGATGGCGAGCATTATCTTCTCTCCCTTTGTGGGGTAGGGGTTCTTCTGGTGTTCCTGCAGCCAAGCCTTCAGGGTGCTCGTGGTCTCTCGGGTGGCATTTTTACGACGGGAAGCGCCGTCAGAGCAGGAATACCTAAGCCAAATGGTGACGATCCAAATCATATTTAGCTATGTCATATACCAAAAATACGTAAATTACTTTTGCTATAAAGAAAGGCCTCCCTCATTTATGACTAACGATTGACTTTAAATCATATATTAATGATGTCTTGGGAGAGAGACCATGCCATAAAGTATATTTTAATACTTGTAAAGATGCCAAGACATTAAAAGACTATGAGCTACAGACACTGGGAATATTTTTCATCAGAGAGTCTGCAGTCCTAAGTGGAGTGAAGATATTACAGTTTTGAATTGAGAAAATATGGTGTAATTGAAGGGCAATAACTTTTAACTTACCCATATCTGTCATATGGATATTGTCCAAATGCGTATTCATAGGGATAGTAGGCAGGAGTCTGAGAAGTCCCCACAGATGCAGCTCCGTCTTTGGGATCTAGTGGCCCCTGAAAATATTGGCAAATAAAAGATATAAATATCTAATAATACATTTATTTATATAGCACTTCTCAAAACAGATGTTACAAAGTGCTTCACAAGACAATAAAAGCAGATAAATAAAGTAAAAGATATGGTAACTGTTAAACTGACAATAAAAGCAGATAAGAGTAAAACAAATATGGTAACTGCCAAAACAGAACATATCAATAATAATAGAAGTGGTAAAATGGTAGGAGAAGTTCATAAAACAAATATACATAAATGTGTATAAATGTACACATGCGTCCAGAAACAGATGTGTACATACATATATTTATACCCTTCTACTTATAGGAATGCTATCCTAAAAAGATGTGTTTTCAAATGTCATTCATATGCTTAATCAAAACATTTTCACATAGATTAAGTCTTATAATAAAAGTGACTTTAGCCTGATTTGATTTTGTTTACTTTGATTTTTTTTTTAAATAATATTTACACATCATTCTAGAAAATGTCTTAAAAAATTACAGGGTCACTTTTTCAACCTTCCTTTCCTCCCAATATCAGTATGCACCATTGTGCATTTTTAAAAATAAAGGCAAAATGATGGTGATAATGAACTGTAAGTGAACTGTGGAACTCACTCTGGGGTAGAGAGCGGTGGCGTCGCTGGAGCAGGTGTTGTAGTAACCTTGGCTCTTTGGATAAGTTCCGCTGTAGACTCCAATGCCGGTGGAAGAGGTGAGCTGGTGGGCCGGAGAGCGCAGTGTGACCGGGTGAGACGGAGGCGTCCCCGGCTCCAGACAACCGGCCAGAGAGCTGGAGCTCATCAGAAACTTTGGCAAGAAAATTGTAAAAAAAATAAATAAAAATTAACCTCACTTGTCCCATATTACATTATCGGCGAGAAAGTTATTGAAAGGTATTTTTAAAACCAGTTTTAAAAAGTGTAAAAGTGTATTAAGTAGTGCAAAAAAAAAAGTCTAACAGTACAAGTTTAGTTCTCCAATTGGGGTTTTTCTTTAGTGTTTCTTTTATTAAGATAAGATAAAATAAGATAAGATAAGATGAACCTTTTTTTAATCCCCGGAGGGAAATTTAGGTGACAAAGCAGCAACATCAGCAAACAGAGTGAAACACAGGAGAGGTATACAAAAATGATAACAAAAATAAAAAAAAACAATAATAGAGATATAAAAGATACAGAGTGAATGGGTGAACATAGTGCAGTCTGTCAATAAATAAATGTAGTATGTGCAATAAATAAATGTACTACGTGCAGTCTATAAAGTGGTATATAGGATGTATAGTGTAAAGTAAGTGTAAAGTTTCTTATATATCTTACATAAGAGGACAAAAACAACAAATAAGAACAAATACTGCCATGCTACTGATTCTGTCACATTTTGTTGGTGCATTATTTTATCATCTACAATAACTTTAATGACAAAAAAACACGTTAATAAAAAACAGTGTGTGTATACCTGCGGTGTGGTGGAGTAGGAGTATCCCAGTTGAGAGTAAGCCATGGCTCAAATCAGATCAAAAGCATCCAACAGCATCCGTGCCAAGAGTAGGTAGACTTTTGCACTCTGACACTAACTAGTTCACAGCTGTTTTTCCAGTCAACTTTTTCAGTTTTCGTTCAAAAAACAAACATGGATATCATCTACCGCGCAGACATTTACGCACCACTTTCATTTTACGCACCACGATTTAACAGTCTTTAAAAAAAAGTAACTTCTTGTCGTCCAATCCAGTTCCACCTCATGCAACCGAGCTACTGGAGCTTCTACAGTATCCCTGCTGCTGCTGTCTTACAATCCAAAGCGAAAGTGTGTGTGTGTGTATGTGTGTGTGTGATCAAACCATGCATCTCCCTGTGATGCGCTCTTTGGTTTTAAGGCGCGTCTCTCTGACGTCACTCAGCCAGCCTGGACCATGCGCGCGTGTGTGTGTGTGCGTGTGTGTGTGTGTGTGTGTGTGTGTAGCACCGGTGTTCATATCAAGATGAAGAAACTCACCTAATTAATTCCCTCCCAGGTTTCTTTCAGCTCCACGCATGCGCAAAGAGCAACCCCACCGACAGTCCCCAGGCGTAATGAGAATGTGATCAATTCTCCTTTCCAAGTAAACACACAGCTGCATACACACACACACACACACACTCCTACACACACACACAGAGAGCTATGGCCAGAGGGGGGGATCAGGAACGTGATGCCTTGACACCACATTGACACGAGATGATTGATGACTACAACCTGATATTAGCATAATCGTTTTGCCCTGTAGTTTAGATAACTTGTCACCATGGAGAAATCTCCCTGTCATCCACATATTCATGAGTGGGGAAATTTCAGGTCTCCTCCAAGCAAATTAATCAAAGAATAAACACTCTCTCTGCGTTCCCTTGAGTAAGCACCTTTACCAAACTGAATGGCTTGTCATGTTTTTAATAACAAAGTCTTAAGCCGTCCTAGTGAAGTGGAAACATTTCTCTCATTTCCTCTCAATCCACCTTAAGAAGGGGAGGATGAAGAGTATAGGGCAAGTGGGAAAAAAGGATGGGGGGGAATGTAAGAAGAGTTTGTGGTGTTCAAAATAATTGGATATGTTTGTGGAAAAACGGGGCAGAAGTGATTTTTTTAGGGGTTTAATGATAATAGAGAAAGAGGAAAGAAGTTAGGGACTGTATGAAAATTATTATAGGGGTCAGAGAAGGAAGAGTTTTTTGTATTTATTGAGAGAACTTTTTTTCTCATCCGTCCTTATACTTTCTTGAGATTTATCATATTGATCAAATAGTTATATCGCAAACATGGCTCTTGTAGATATTTGACCGCGTGGTTTGGAAGCCAGCACACCGGCCATGTGCCTCAGGCATCATGTAACTGACTTGACCCTACAGTCCAATATTTGATGGCATACTAAATTGTTTTCTCAGTTAGATTGTGGTGGCAGATGTAATTGCTGGCTAGATAATGTTGTGAATGAGGCACTACTTTTAAGCGCAGGACTTTGCCACCATGAGTGTGGAGTTTGCATCCAGACTACGTATGTGGTTTGGTTCAGTCAGCTGCTGCAACAGCAGCAGATTTTGCCTGATGAAGGTCTTGCACCGAAACATTGCAAATAAATTTATGTTTGCAAGTTAGACAATGTGGGGGAGTTTGTTTGCAACTTTCGACTCGTGCCCCTATATGCACCTGTTTCAAGAAATAGATGTACAGAGTGTTCCTTTTGGTCCAGGTATAGTCAGCAAAAGCACTTTAGTCATCCCAACTCGTCACATACTGCCGCTTTGTCGCACCCTTTGGCGTCACTTTATTATCCGCATCATAACCACGATAGTTACCCTTGGCGTCACTTTATTTTAGGCAACAAACCCACTAAGTTAGGTTTAGGAAAGAACCACATGGTTGGGCTAAAAGCTACTACAATTGTACAGTGAAAATGACACTGAACGTTGTGAACACGGGACACAAACGGACAGCAGGTTTTAACATGACGCGCGGGACACGAACAGCGGTCTCCTGGATGAAAGCCCTGTGTTTGTTGGACCCATCCGACTCCCCTCCCGCCCTTCCGGTGTGTGTCTTTTTGCTCTTTAAACTACGTCACCACAATCCCGGCGCACTTTACCGGAGCGTTTACTGTAGCCACGGATGGGTTTACATTGTAGTTAATGGAACGCCCGGTGCATTTCATACCACTGGGCTAAAGGGTGCTTTTTTTCGGCGGTACCAAATGCCGACGGCCGTGACAAAGCATCATTATTTTATACCCTGGGAATGAGAATGGACTGTCTTTTCCTAATGTTAACCAAGAGCTGTGAGTGTCTCAACATGTAATACGTTTAATAATGATTTAATCACTAAAAGTGGATATTGTATTATTGCAAGCTTGGATAGTTTGGAAGCAAACAAATGAAATACTTTGTCAGTGAAACTTTTTGCTCGACTTTCCTGATAGTTAATCAGTAATAATTCCTCATTATATTAATAGAAGATGTAATCTGGTCGGCATTACGTTTCCTTAAAAAAACATATTTGCTTTTGCAAATTAGTAGCATGTAAACATAATTTCTAGGAGACGTGTTGGGACCGAGTTGCCGCCTTTTCCCAGATCACTCCTTCTGTCGTTGTTATAACTGTTTGATTAGCAGCCCTTTGCCATTATTCTAGGTCAAGTGGAGGGTCCTTAGAAAATGTATTTTCTATAAAAATGAAATATAAGAATCATCCCCTCTCCCCACGCTAATCATTTTTGTACAGTCCCTTATATTGGTGGAAATGGAGGGGAGAATTAAAATGGGAAATCCATGGGTGATTTATGGAGAAAGAAGGTATAAGGGACAAAAGGAGAGTCGGATAAGAAACTTTGCGTGCGAGAAACCCAACATGAAGAGAGATGAATGTGGAAAAAGAGGGGAAGCCTAAAGAGGCGAACTTGGGGAGCAGAAGGAATCGCTAATAGTCAGGGGATCTGGAATGGAGCGAGGGGATGTGGAGGGGTAAAAGGACAAAATATTCCCAGTGCACCCAGAGTAGGGCTGGAACAACAGAGCTGCATCACCAGAAAGCATCCCGGGCCCCACCGGGGAGAAGGCATCTGTGTACCGCCGCTTGATTGACATTCCATTTGTCCCGTGAAAGGTGCTCATATACTGAACACGGACTAACTGTCTCTCCCTCATCTGTGCTCAAAGCTCGGAAATGAAGTTATCTCCCCACGCCGGCGTTGCACGTCTTCACACAAAACACATGTCACTCACAGAGAATGGCAATTTGTTTAGCCAGTGACAATGAACACGACTGTGTTTAATCTTGGTTTCATATAGTTCATGCATGGGAAAATAACTTATATTATATAGATGAAAGAGCAGACTGCGGAGAGGCCGGTAAACTTCCGAGCTTTTGTTACCTTCTCAGTGCACGCATTACACATGGAGGGGTATGGGTTATGTTATTTCCCTCTTTTTGAATATTCAATTGACTACTTCTATATTAATATATGGTGTGTTTATAAATTTATGACATTCCTCCAGTATATATTTCTTAAGGCTCTGCGTTCGTTAGACCGTGATTATATCTTTCTGATCTTGCTCCCCTAACATCAATCATTCATTCAAGATGCTCCTCAAGAAAGAATGGAAAAAAAGAGAAAGGAAACACATTCTTCTTCTCTCCTTCCTGCACACAGCTCGAGCTATTATGCAGTAGGTGGGGCGTGGGGGTTAATGATAGAAGCATGTTAATGTGAGAGGAGGAGGAGGGCTAGGCGCTGCACAAAGTGTTTGGGAGAGAGAGCCAAACAACTCCAATCACAAGTTCTTTCAATCACGGTGCGCCGCATTTGAATATTTTCTACCTTTAAAGTCTGAAATCTATGCAATTTTAATCACTGTTTAACATGTAGATGCTTTTTGAGCCTTCGTCTTGGTTTAAGCTATTTCACCTTGAAAAAAAATATATCAGCGGATGGTGCTGAAGGGCCAACAATGGAGTGAGAATGCTTCTAACAACTTGAGTGAAAACATGACATTATTGTTTCTTCGTCAGAGTGGAAAGGAAATGGTCCCATGTATGGTCTCCTGGTTATAAAAAAAAAGTGATTAAAGGAAAAGGGTGACATTTTTGGAAAATACACTTACTTTCTTCTTCACTCTTGTTTCTGTTTGGTCAGTATGAAGCCATAGGCAGCAGTTGGTTAGCTTCGCATACAGTCTGGAGGAAACAGACAGACAGTGGGAATCAGCTACCCTGGCTCTATCCAAAGGTGACAAAACCCTTCTACGAAGATCTCTTAAAGCACACTAATTTAAATGTTTGTTTAACCCCTAAAAAAACAGAAATGTAAAAATGAGCAGAATTGGAAGAACAACAAATCGTTTCATTATTCCGACCAGTGGGCAACTCTGTTGTCTGAAAAGTGAAGCCAATGAGAAAGTGCCTTTAACTTGCATTCTTTCTAATAACCAGCAGGGGGCGACTCCTCTGGTTGCAAAAAGAAGTCTGATTGTATAGAAGTCTATGAGAAAATGACCCAACTTCTCACTTGATTTATTACCTCAGTAAACATTGTAAACATGAGTTTATGGTATCATTCGCTAGTTTCAAGTCTTCTTCAATACAACATGATGTTCATTTAGTAAATTATGGTCCCATTTAGAGTCAAATAGACCATAAAGCAGGGGATGCTTTAGGGCATGGTTACCTTGTGATTGGCAGGTCGCTACCACGGCATTGTCCAGTCTGGGAGTTGTCCGTGTTTTCATCATAGAACGTTTTTGGTCACCTGGAAATGTCTTATTCAGCCTTCGGTTATACTTAGCTCCACCCTCTTGTGTCACTTCTGGTTGCAAAAAAACAACATGGTGTAGGCCAAAAAACAACATGGTCAAAATGCTGAATTCGAGGCTTCAAAACAGCAATCTACAAACCAATGGATGACGTCACGGTGACTATGTCCACTTCTGTCTATGATTCCAATGTTAGCCAACAGCTAGCCTTGTTGTTACATTATTTAAAGAGCGTAAATTAACTACCTATACGATGTTGCTTATTTGGAGGAACGCATTATCAAGCGAAACAAACTGTGTAGCCTATAGGTCCTTATAAATGAGTTGAATGAATTGTATTAGTGTTAATATTAGATTTTATTTAGATGGAACTGCCAGCGATGGCATCTTTGCCGCCAGTTTGTTGACACCTCTGTGATTTTCTCACCAATTGGGAGATTTTGGAATTTCCTTTTGTCAGGAATTCAAGACATCGCCGACTGAGAATAACATAATAATAAGTCGGAAGCTTATGTGAACAGTTTTCCCCACTTGGCTGTTCATAATGGTTTGAATGAAATGACGTAAACAGGGAATTAGGTGAATTTAGGACTATTTCATTGCTGGGCATAGTGACTTCTCCGCTGGCTGCCTGGTAACCTCAGAGACAAGACTCTCGTAAAACCACAATTTGTCTTTTTTCTACTTTGTTTTTGTACTGATTAAACACACAAGATATAACGTGTTAATTACTAAACTTTAGAGGTGTTTGTAGATAGATTTAGTTACTTTTAGGCAGAGCCAGGCTAGCTGTTTCCCCTGTTTCCAGTCTATGCTAAGCTAAGCTACTTGGCTGCTAGCTGTAGCCTGATATTAACTGGACAAATATGAGAGTGGTATCAATCTTCCCATCCAACTCAACAAAATCGGCAATAAATGTATTTCGCAAAATGTCAAATTATATCTTTACAAAACTCACAACAACGAGACATAAGAAAGTTATTCAGGTAGCATTTGTGTGCTGTGCGGATCTTCTTTCTGAATCTTTGTTAGAACCATTATCTTGAGGTGAAGTGATGGGGAGGAAAGTGGTTTCCATGCAAGACTTCCTGTGCTCACAGCATTCTACCATCAGACACATGAACACAGAGGTAACACGAGGTAACTTTTCCACTTTTTTTTTCAAGCCTCTGCTCTGTGAGAAAGAAAGAGGAGGACGGGCAATGAATGGATCATGAGGAAAGAAAATAGCCCTTTCTTTTCACCACATGACACAGCCTACAGTGGGCAGCCTCTTGTTAAGCACAATAGCACCGACCGAGTACAAGTGCAAACTAGGCTCGACCTGATCCACAAACAAGGCTGCTGACGCCGAGTACCTGTCTGACCACCGAGCAGCGGCCATGCTATCCGCTGCATCCTCTGCTCCTGTCTAATAAGAGCCTCATGGAGGATCTGGAGCTGCTGAATGGGATACTATAAATGCCCTGGTCTTCCTCATCAATGATGTAGGAATACGGGAACAGAGACAAGCTAACCCTCTTAGCCGCTGTGCAGTGCGTGCGTGTAAGTGTGTGTGTGTGTGTGTGTGTGTGTGTGTGAAGGAAGGAAGTGGACGGAGACAGACGGAGGCAGAGAGGGAGACGGGTTTAGGCTACAGGCAGCTCTTAAGAGTGTGTACAGTTTGCGTTGAGCCCTGGGAGGCCAGCCGTATTCCTACCTATCACTTCCACTTCATTACTCCGGGAGCGGACATACATTATTCAGCTCTTCAAGCCTCAGTCCACCGGGACCGATAGAGCCTTTAACAAACACTTTTAACCTATCTTAACTCTCTCACTGATCTTCTGTCTGGTACCCTATCTGTTCATTTGATTTCTGTTTATTTAAATTCTTTCTTTGCTCCTATAACTCATCGTTTACCTGTTTTCTGACTTTTTACAATTGCTGTACAGTAAATGTAAAAATGATAAGAATTGCAAAATCTATTTTTTTTCTCACTTCAAACCCACAATAACAGGACACCTGGGGGTAGTGGAAACAAGTTATGAACACAATATTGAGAAATTATCACCTTTTAAATTGATATGGCAACAGGTACTTATTTCCAGCAGTTACAATGCAAGATTATCATTCATTTGGAGTTGTATTTCTGGCCACATGGCAAATATAGGTTCTATGTTCTATATTGTACTTTTTACTGCGCTACATTTATGTATAAAATGTTAATAGAGAACTTTAGTTAAGCTTCGGTTATGCTTTCCGCACAGTCTCACGGCATGAGCTGACGTGGAATCGTGACGAGGAAACATCGGATATAACAGGTTTCTCCTCGCAGCGAACCGACATTCTCAAAGCTCCTCAAAGTTCTCCATTTTCTCTCCCCATTTGCTTCCACGTAGTTACAAAAATCTGGATATGCACGGACGGGTGAAAACCTGATGCACGTAACCCCCCGCGAAGGGCCGTGTCTGATGGTGTGATGTCACTTTTGCCGCGCGGACACTCGCAACCCTCGTGGATGCGGCATGCATAAATCACGCTCTACTTTGCAGATTCAGGGTAATAATACAAAAATAGAATTAACAAATAAATGATGATGTAATATTGCAGGTTAAAGATGCATTTCTATTGCCTTTGCACGGCTCTCAACTTGCTGACGGCTGAGCTGGCGGCTCGCAGCTAACGGTGCAAACAACGGTAATGGTGTTGACAGAGCTAACAGTGTTAGCCTGAGGGGGAACCAGAGGGTAGGTGCTACGTTTCCATGACGACGCCATCGGTCGGGACGGCGTTATCAACTGTAACAGTTGTATGAGAGCAGTGCAGAGCAGCGGCTGTGAACTAGCAAATGGACATGCACTAAAAGCCCGCGTGGCCGGTCTGGTGACATCAACAAAGCACGGAGAAGCTCGGATAGTTGTTTGATGCTATATTAATACTTTCAATATATAATTCAGCACCTTTAAGATAAGACTTTATTGATCCCAGGAGGGGAATTAACAAGCTACCCCGGCAGTATATGAAGTAATTGAAATGAGCTCCAGCTTCAGCAACTGCAACATCAATAATTATGAGCCGATACATTATTCTGAAATGGGCCATTCTGCATAGCGAGTACTTTCACTTCTGGTGCTTTAAATGTATTTTGATGCCAATACTTTTGTACATTTATTGAGTAAAATTCAGAATGCGGGACTTTTACTTTTAACTGAGTATTTCTGCATTGTGGGTATTACTACTATTACTTAAGTAAAAGGGTACATCTTCCACCACTGTCTAAAACACGCCGTCAAAATCTTTGATGAGCAATTCTCATAAGTTAGGAAAAGTCCTGAAGTATAAAGGTGATGAAACAATTTTAAGTAGGTTTATTTAGTTAAAGAGGGCCCGGGATCTGCAGAGGGCTGAGTCATACTTACATCTTTGTACTTTCAGTTATTTCTTTGGATAAGAATAATTATTTTTATTTCCTCATGACAGAACTTCAATCAGCCAAATGGAAGTTACGATGTGAATAGTTCTTGAAAATCCGAAAATCCTAGAAAACTGGAGACCACCTTTAATCTCAGATCAATACACCAGTGTCCACTTTAGATTGTTAGATTGGGGAATACCATGAAAGAGGTAAATTTTCCCCCGTTTCACATGACCACTTCAGTACCACTGCTTAGACCTCAGGTGCCATCCTCTGGTGGTTTAGGGAACTACAACCTCATGGTTGTTGGGATGGTGTGTGTGTGTGTGTGTGGTGGTGTTAGCCTGAGGGCGCAGTGGGCTCAACTTGCAGTTGTTATTGACCGGGGTGAAAAGGTCACCCGCAGTTTTGTGACCGACCAAAGTCAGTACAGTAGGTCTGCTTGTCTGCATGCACACGTTTGGGTGTGGTTGTCATGTTACGTCTGTCACTGGACCTCCCAGGACTTTTGGCCACCAGCAGCGTCCTATAGCCTCCTATACCCAACTGAGTTAACACCCTTTGTTTCAATGTCCTTTGCTACGTCTTAATCAGCATATTAGTAACATTCCTAGCATTTGTATCAGGGCAGAAGAACCCTGATTAAATACTATAATGCTCTTTATAGATTACTTAATGATTTTCTCCTTGTAGCACAGACTGAAGATCTTCACTATCATATCAATCTTCATTCTCCAGTGATTATCTCTCTGTCACTTTCCCCAGTAAACGCCGCTGAGCGTCAGATCTCCTGATTCCGCATCTGGAGAGATCCCTGCAGCTCCCGCGAGCCGCTCACTGCGTGCCGTGACTGATCACATATCATCACACGCTATTTCACAAAGTATTAATCCACAGCAAAAATGCTTAGAAACTCATGCTATGCAGTTGACAGAGAGTTGCATGTGATAGCAGTCGATTAAGTGCTTCTCGCCGGAGCGCTGACATTCCCCGGAGAGCAGCGGGGCAATAATTTCCTCAGATTGCCCCTGTGGGAACGAAGCTGCTGGTTTTCTATGTCCACTCCAATCACATCACTAATGGAGAGGCGGGTAAGCATCTGTGACAGTGGGAAACCAGATCTCTACTCCCCCCAGTGTGTGTGTGTGAGAGCGTGTGTGTGTCCCTTGCAGATAAACAGTTGGCAGGTTTCCCCTTTCCCTGTGCACGTGCATGAACACACACACACACACACACACACACACACAAGCTGGACAGGGTTAATATACTCCATTAAGCTCTATTACCCTAAACGACTTGGGCAGATGAATGAGGACTCACATTACTTCGCAACTGTGTCTGTAGGATGATAGTGTGTGCGTGTGACGGTGTGTGTGCGTGCGTGCGTGCGTGCGTGTGCGCTTGCATCTCATGTGTAATTACACTGTGAAGATATGTGACCCATGAGTCATCTGTCATTATCAACCGAGTGAAAGACAGCACAGGGGTTTTTTTTGCACTCTGGGTTACTGTACACTGACAATCCTCATCTTATCTTGTAATACTGTATGTATCTGTTATTATCTCTTAGGCTCTTTCTTTAAACAACTTTAAAAAATTACAGTATGGTGAGATAATTTCAACCTGTTTCTAATATAAATCAATGTATTGCAAGAATTTTCTGCAATTAATCTATCATTTTTTTCATGCTTTCAGGGCAACATTCTGCTTTATTTTGTGTTCTTTCAAGACACCAACACTAATTTAAAAAAAATATAGATATATATTTTTTAGAAGTTGATTTGTATTTGAAAAAGGTTAAGAAATAACTTGTATTTACATGTTTTCAGACATCACTGAGAGTCCACAACCATGCTATAGCAGCTCTCTGAGGTTGTACTCAGTCACAATGGTGCTTTGAGCTAAATGCTAACGTCAGCATGCTGATGTTTTAGCAGTTGTAATGTTTAGAGCTTCAACGAGTAATAAAGTAATCGTTTAGTTGTCAACTATTAAATCATTCGCCAACTATTTTGATGATCAATCAGCTTGAATAATAATAAAAAAAGTCGAAATTCTCTGATTCCAGCTTCTTAAATGTGAATATTTTCTGGTTTCTTTACTCCTCTACGACAGTAAACTGAATATCTTTGAGTTGTGGACGACATTTAAGGACGTCATCTTGGGCTTTGGGAAACACTGATCGACATTTTTCATAATTTTATGGCATTTTTATCGACCAAACAACTAATCGATTAACCGAGAAAACAAACGACAGCTTAAACGGCAATGAAAATAATCGTTAGTTGCAGCCCTAATAATGTTCGCCATGTCCACCATTTCAGTTTAGCATGTTAGCATGCTAACATTGGCTAATTAGCACTAAACACAAAGTATAGCTGATGGGAATGTCATTATTTCTGCAGGTATTTGGTCATAAATACATTTGAACCAATAATGGTGCTGTATGGAAGGTTAGAGAACTCAAAAGTTAGTGTTACAATTCGTCCTCAAGGGAGCATGAATGTCTGTGCCAAGATTCATGGTAATTTATCATTCAGCAACTGTGTGTGTCTGCACAATTGTTTGTGTCAATCCATCCAGTCGATGATGAGATATTTCACTGGATAAGTGAACATTTTGACCTACTATCATCAAAGGAAAAGTCAAAGATCACCAAAATCAATAGGATTCATCCTCTGAGGAACATGAATTCCTGAACAGAATTTCATGGCAATCCATTGAATAGTTATTTACTGGAAGAGGTGTACCAAGGTGTTAGCGGCATGAGCCCTTGAGCCAGGCTAGCAGAAAATCTGGCAGTGCAATTTTAACCTGTTTCAATACAACACAGATCAATTAATTTCAAGAACTTTCTGGAACAAAAGACTTCTTTAAATCTCCAGTGACTGTCATTTTTTGGTCACTTGGGGGCAGCAGAAACAAGTTGAGAACAAACAACATGTTCTCATCCCAACTCGTCACATACTGACACTTTGTCAGACCCCTTGGCATCACTTCTCGGTCGCAGTAAATCTTTGGTTAATGTTGTTAAGTAAACAAAAACACTGGCTTAGGTTCAGGCAATAAAACCACTATAGTTAGGTTTAGGAAAAAAACAACATGGTTTGGGCTTAAAACTATTTATAGTGAAAATGACACTGAACGTTGTGAACATGACACAGCTGATTGTAACGTGATGCACGGGACACGAACAGCGCTCTCCTGGATGAAAGCCTTGTGTTTGTTGGGCCCATCCACTAGAACCTCACGCCCTCCCTTAGTGTGTCTCTTTTGCTCTTTAAACTACGTCACCACTGCACTTTCTCTGAGCATTCAATATTCAACACCGATGTGTTAAAGAGTAGTTAATGGAAAGCCCGGAGCGTCTCATACCAACACTAAAGGGTGCCTTGTGCGTCGGTATCTAACGCCAACAGCTGTGACAAAGCATCAGCATTTGAGGGCTGGAACAAAACATTATTATCACCTCTCAAATTGATACGGTGAACTTGATAGTAAAAAGTTGCTTACCCAGCAGATACGGAGCAACAATCTCCACATGCTCCTATTTTCACCAACTCGTCTCCCAACTGTGTCTGTCTGCTGTTTGGTGCTGAGCAGGTAGTGTGTGTACAGTGAGTTTTTAGAGCTTTTTTTTTCGCTGAAAACAGCTGCCTGCTGCGGCCGAGAGCGGTGAGAGTGAACCAAAACAGTAAAGTCGTGGGCCGGACAGCCAAACAATGAGCCGAAACTCTGTAAATCCGAGTGGAGCTACAGATTCAAATGATAATTCTCTGTAGGTTCATCACTACGAGCGACCCCTTTCACATTGTTATTTGCTACATGGCCACTTCAGAGTTACTGACAGGTTGAAATAATCCTCCTGCACTGGCAGATAATAATAAAGGATAAAGTATTGATAGAGACCAATTTTTCTGCCGTTGAAATGCCACAAAGTAGATTTTCTTGTCCCTAAAAAAGTCAAGCCGAGGGGCTGATTTTCATCCTCACGTGCAAACATTGGCCGTATAAACTGGCACTGATGAGTACATTCCCTCAACATTTCCCAGGTATTCCACAAAACTGAGGCACAAATTACAGAAATCGCTGAGATCACATATGAATTAATTTCGTGCAGCTTCTCCGCCCCGCTCTAACACGCCAGCGTGTCTCAATGGATGCTGAACAAAGACGCAGCGAGTCCTCAGCCCCCTCAGGACTCTCACAGCAGCACCCTGAGCTAAGTTGCTGCGCTATAACAAACCAGTGGATAAACATTGTTTCAAAATGGCTGAAAGGATCCAGCGATGCGAACACTCGGAACCCTCCCTCTGTCCTAATCTGCTTCTTCCCTCAGATTATTGCCGTGAATGGGCAGGCAACAAGAGAAGAGACTTATCACTCCCACCCTTTCATAGTATTTGTTGTGTGTATTTTCCCTGTATATTAAATTTGTCTCCTTTAAAAGGCGCTGACAATGTTTGCTATTTGTCTGTACGGTATTCGCAGCTGCAGCGCGACAATAAAACGCAGGCACTCGGTAAACTCCGAATTGTGGCGCTTGTTGAATTACTCATGAGTTTTGATACTTTGCTTTTGTGTAAACGCTTAATTCCACTAATCCCTATGGAGGAACAGTGAATGGCGTAAATTCCCTATGATATCTTGTCTAGGCTAAACATTTGCTCACTTACGTATACATTGGGTACAGAAAATTATTCTTTTGACAACATTACAACAGATTTAACCCAGTGCCCCGATTATCCTGCAATGACATGTATTAGCTGCATTGCGTTGGGAGGTACATTTCCATTTCAAATTACAGCTCAGCAACACACACATGGATCAAACATTCTTCTATTTGTTGGCAGTTGTTCTTCAGCTGAGTTAATAATAACGGATTGCTGCATTTTTTAAGTGCAGAAATGAAAATTCAAGAAATATTAACTCGCGTGTTCATTATTTCTTTTAACTGTGTTAAAGGCCTTTTCTTCTCCGAGCCCCTCGAGGTCAAGCTCTGCAAAGCCTATTTGGCAATCAAACACCGTCCCTCCCTAACCCTCTTTTTCCTCCTTTCTCCACACACACCTCTCTTGCCCTCTTTCTCCTCCCGTGGCCCTTTCTCTGCCTCATCATCCCCCCTTCTTTCTCCTCCCCTGCCCCATGTCCCTTTCTGTCCGACTGGCCCTCTCAGCGGGGCTATAGAGCCCTAACTTGTCTACATTTACCCCCTGCGTTGGCTGACCAATGAGGCCGTTGCGCCGGAGAGTCCCTCCTTTAGCACGCCGCCATTCTCCCCGAGTCAGCTCATGCTCTCTGTTTTCCCAACCTTTGACCCCAGGCCATGGCAACAGGGGCAGGAATGTCAGGAGTGATTGGCAGGATAAAGAGCGCAGCCCCTCTCTCCTGCACAAGCGGATTTGAGACACTTTGAGGAGCGAACAATGGCGGATTTGGGCTTGATTGGATCACTGATGAGCTGATGACTGTCAAAAGAGCACGTCGTCTTTACATAAGCCTGATTATCTCTGCGTGGCGGAGGAGCGGAGAAGAGTAGGAGGGGTAACCGCTGCGGTGGGAGGGTGTGGGAGGTGTGGGGGGGAATTGGCAGGGAGCTCACCCCCATGCAGAGAGCCTGGAAAGGGGATAGATGTGCACACGAGGGCCAGGCTACGGGGCCCGGGCCTCTCTCATCCACTGGGGGGCCTTTAACAAATCTATTCAGGCGACCAGGGGCCCTCACACATGTGGCCATAATCACAGGAGGATGGCTGAGGGTGGGAGTGTGAGGGGGATGACACATGGAGGCAATCATTGTTCAATCCCTGACCATCCCATCAAGACTGACAGAGAGAAAGGACGAGGAGAAGGAGATATAGAGAGAGCGAGGTGCTGACAGAAAAGAGCAGTGGGACAGGCAAATCAAAGACAAATCCCTTCCATAATCTACCTCTTTAATAGGGATTAGAACTCACCAAAGAGCCTATATCAGAATACCAAAGCACCAATGAAGACTCTATTCACACCGAGAGTTTGAGAGGGGCTGATGCGACTCTAAAAACTCCACCGACAGAAGTGTTAGCGCTGGTTGTTTTCCTCCCTCGTGGCTTTTTTTACAGTCCTATTTTTGAAAAAGTTTTGGGGCAGCTTGGGTGACAAACAACCAAACATGAAGCGTCAACTTTGAAACTCTGAAGAAGTTTTCCGGCAGCACCCGCCAGCAAACACTAATCATATTTTGGATCTGCTCACTTTTTCCACTCCTTTCATAACAAGACATGTTTTGGACACGCTGTGTAACTGATTAAACGGCCATTTGATGTCATTTTCAGCCCCATCATGCTAAGCTCACTGATATCCAACTCTGAAAGAATACCATATTGTTTGGGTACTTGGAAGAACAGTAGCGTGATCTGGCTGGGATGAAGTGTGGAAAAAGTGAAGTGTGTATAAGAGAAAGAGTGGCTGATATCCTCCTCAGCGGTGCTGATGGCAGTCTGTCAGAGTTGGCAGAGGAAGTGAAAATGGCCTCAAGTGTCTGGCTTCTCTCCATGCTGTTCTCACATCAATGACAGCTCTCGCTGCATCATCTCTCTCCCTCTCTCTCTCTCTCTCTCTCATTTGCTCTCTTTAGACTCCAGTTTGCTCTTCCTATCTCTTGTTTTCTGACTCTTTCTCTGTCTGTGAAAGAAAGGATGGATGGATGGATGAATTAGGAAATACAGACTTTTTTTTATCAGTGAGGCGAAAACATCAACAAAGTCACGACTGGTATTATTTTCCCACACGTCAGCTCTGACGCAGTAGTTCAGCATTTTATGAAATAATATGCTTATTTGTTTTCTTGCTGATGGTTAGATGAGAAGAATGATGCCCGTGCAGTAAATATGAAGCTACAGCCAGCAGTCCGTTAGCTTAGCTTAGCACAAAGGCTGGAAACAAGGGTAAACAGCTAGCCTGGCTCGGTCTAAAGTTTAAAAATATTGCACTTGCCAGCACC
Source organism: Sebastiscus albofasciatus (assembly GCA_916701655.1). Classification (NCBI taxonomy): domain Eukaryota; kingdom Metazoa; phylum Chordata; class Actinopteri; order Perciformes; family Sebastidae; genus Sebastiscus; species Sebastiscus albofasciatus. Next base: position 34,804 of record CAKAOI010046725.1, read on the forward strand.
TCTAAAGCTCACTAAGTAACACTTTATATTATATTTGTTTAATCCGTCCAAAAACTAAAGTATAAAACTTACATTTCATGTTTTTTTACATGGGGGTTGTGTGTCATTTAACTATTGGCAAGAAGCAAATTAGTGTATTTCCCAAAATGTCAAATTATTCCTTTAGGACTGTTTATAGGTTAAAAAAGTCTGATTTGCAGTTTGTGATTAGCATTAAAGAATATCCATTATTCAAATAAAAATAAAATATACTGAAATATTACAGTAGTACACGGATATTGCATTAGTTGTATACTGCAACCTGTGATGTTTCCAGTGTTTTTAAGTCATAGATCACTTAGAAGCAGCCAGCTTTACAGCTCCAAGGTAATAGTTTTTAAGATTATTCAATATGACCAAATGTTGAGCCTATTTGTAGCCTTTTTTCAGGTTAACATTGAGAAGAGGAGCGTATTTTGTAAAGTACATTTTTCACACATCCTCCATAAAGATACAAATTAGTTTCTGGCATGATACGTGTGCATTTTTCGTAAAACAAGATGAACAATGAAGCCAGCGTGGAGCCTGACTTATAGGAGCATTTGGCAATGCAGAATATTTAGTTCTTTTGAGTCAAATAGAAGTATTAATCAGTCATAATGTCAATAGCAGCATAAAATCGCTTCCCGTGCAATGAAAACCATGTATCTCCAACTCGTCTATGTTTCACAAAAACAGTTTTTTGCCAATGCATTTTTCAAATAATCTATTTTTTTACTCATATTTAAGAAGTTTCTGTGGATTTCAATCCAAAAAAAAATTCAATACCACCAAATTTGGAGATACGTGGCTTTCAGAATAGAGCGACAGCATGCAAAATTTAGCAAAATTATCGGGTCGGTGTCAGTGTTTGTCAGTTGAAATGACAACTTTGTAAAGTATATACGCCAATAAATGTCTTACAGATGTTTACATTAATTAGGAATTTAAGAGTATAGACTTGCAGAAAGCTGCAGTGTGTTGTACCTCAGCGGGGACACAGTCACAGTTCATAAAGTACAATTCTGCTTTACTTTTTCTGAGAGTGAGGTGGCAGCATTGAGTTAATCTGCAGGTCCGTGAACGTGGTGGCTCTGGTCCTGCTCAGATCACCATTTAACTGTGTGCTTTACTGTTCATCAGCCCTGCTGGGCCACACCCAAACAAGGTCCCCATTATATTTAGGCAAATAATAATAAAGTAAATACAAAAGTGCCCCTTCATTTCAGTTGTAGCTATTTAACACATTGCCATATACTTATTTGTTACACTTTTGCAGACCACGTAACCAACTTGACCTTTGAGTTTAACCTAATCCTAACCATTTCACTGGAATCTTCAGCAGTACTTGACTTTTACTAAGAGGCCACTTGACAGTCCAATCCGCGTTGGACTATCCAAATTAAGTGTGAACCTAAAACAGCTGCTTAATAAACAACTTTTAAAGATTTTGTTTGTGTGCATAGCGAGTTTAAATTTACAATTAAATCTAAATTGTGTCTGTACGTGAACCTGAGGCCTCCGGGCCCCTTGAGAGGCCAGAGGACTCCAATCATGTGGCATGCATGACCTGCTGCTAATCCAAGCATGTATATAGGACCACAGCTTTGAGAAACACTCACCATTAACAGCCCTGAGACCCCCCACCGTCCCTTTACCCCGTCTTTGGGCCTGTGAACGTCAAGGATGGCTCACAGTGACACACAAACCCCCCTCGCATCCACCTCCCCCTGAGCTGCCGCCCCCATACTGGCTGCTGGCCTTTCCTGCCGTCTGATCCATATTTCAGAGGCGGCAGTGGTGGCACTGAGGGGGTATAATCCAACATTAAAGCAATGAGGCCTGGGCTGAAAGCACAGGCGCAGGTTCATAAGGTCCTGGAAATCTTCAATTTCAATTTCCGCAGCGTTTGCAGTGGCTTCCAAGGCGCTGGCATATAGTCGCAGAGTTTTGGCGAGAGTGCAGATTTCAATAAGGGTGAGAGTTTTCTTGCTAAAAAGGGCTGACACTGCATGGTTTAGTTGGCAGGGAGAGTGTGAAACAAGCTAGACACAGTGACGAAGGGGTCAATTAAAAGGTGGGGTGCACTGTGATCATCATTAAACAAGTGGGAATCCAGATTCTATATATGTATTATTGTATAATCATTTAGATTTATGATTTTCTCTAAAAGTACAAAGTTATCTATGATTTCACACTTATAGTTTCTAAATAAAAAGAGATGATGGGATTAATACTAACGTGCACACTAAAACTGATATCTGTCAGATGAAATAATATACTGTGAATTAACATTATATAAATCTCAATCAACCTTAAAAAAAGATTTTATGAAAATTAAGAGTTGGGCACCAGCTTTAGGAGTCGCCTCTATTGCGCTCCCTGATTTTCTTTTTTCATTTTTGACATTTTGTAATTAGAGAAAAAGTCTCCCAATAATAAATGACTATAATGACATTTATTTAGTTCCCAAAAAATATATTCTTTAAAGACAAATTCATATCCTGTATTTACAATTTTGCAAGGTTTCCATTCACAACAGAAGAGGCGAAGAAGAAACAGAGGACATAAAAGAGAGAGATACAAGCAAATCTGTGACAAAAACAACCATCTCTTTTGCATGTATAGAAGCTAAACAGTAATACTATGACAGGCAGCACTGTCAAAAAGAAAAATAGCCTTCAGTTAAACTGTTCTCCGTTAAATAAAATTATTCCTTTCTTTTTTGTTCTTTTCTTTGTCTTCTCATAATGTCGTTGTCAGAACTCGCTGTGGTGCTGTGCCATGGTGAGGTCTGGAGTTGAGGAAAGAAAAGAATAAAAGGTCAGAGGTTAAATAAGTGCAACAGTGGGATGCATTTCCTCAAATAGTAGAGGGGGAAAATATATGTCCTAAATAATTAAAATAACACACCAGTTTCATTTTTAAAGATCATCTAAAACCAACTCTATTTATGCAAATTAAAAAAAAAAAAAAACACTAAATTGTTTTATGTCTTTTCACCCTCCACTGCATCCCTGATGTTGCTATCAGCGTTTTCTTTGACATACATTAGCTGCATTCACTGAGGGGGCGTGAATAAATGGCGGCAGATTATTTAAATGACATAGGTGGTGATAACTCAGCTTTGTTGGAGAGGAGAGGACTGGAGGGGAGGTGGAGGGGGGCACCCTGCAGGATATATTAGACTGCTGCCTGACGAGGCGTTAAAGTGGAGACTCAATCACATGATTTATGTGCTGAGGTCTACCAGTCAGGTGTAACAGTGTTTACCTCTGCGTTCAGGTTCATTTAGCAGAAGACATGTGGAAAGAAATCGAGGGCTGATAATGTCATAATGCCAAATTGATTTCAAATGCATCAACACAGAAACAGTTTTTAAAGCTAGTCACATGTCAAAGACAATTTTTGGAACAGTAATGCACTTTACTATGGACATAAATGGCACTTTTCTCTGCTGCTAAACACGACTGCAAATTGGGTTGTATGGACTGCAAATTGGGTGAAATTGTGTCTGAAAGTTATTTTATTCTTCTATTGTTATTTTTAGGTATTGTTCATTTTAATACTTATTTAGTCTATCCTTTTTTTAAATACACTGACGGGAGCTGCTGGGAGAAACCATATTTTGTTTCCTTCTTCTGTTATATGCAAATACTCAGTGAAATTGACAATAAAGTGAATCTTGAATCTTGAATCTTGAAATGCAATGAGGGTTATACCTGTCAGTGATCAGCTGGAATGGGGACTTCAGGGAGTCAGGCCTGTGGTCGCTCTCTTCGTCTGTAAAAAAAAGTAGGAATAAGAGCAAATAATTAAGAATTTATTAGAATTAGAATTAGAATTATCTTCCAAAATTCCCTCCTGTGAATTGCACTTATATTGTGCTGTAGGCACGGCAGCTTTATTTGTAGAGCACATTTCAGCAACAGGGCAATTCGAAGTGCTTTACATAAATATTCAAGAAGATTGCGACAAAGTGCAAAAGAACATTAATTAAAACAGTTATAAAAACATTAAAAAGATTAGAAAATAAAAACAAGCTAAAAATAAAAGCTATAGGATTGAAGCTAAAATAGAGTATAACACACCAGAGTAAAAGTTCTAGTGCAGTATAATAAGATCATTATCTGGTTTAATATAAAGGCAGCAGCAGCAAACAGGAAAGTTTGAAGCTTTGATTTAAAAGAACTCAGAGTTGGAGTTGGTCCTGCAGGTTTCTGGGAGCTTGTTCCAGATATTTGGTGCATAAAAACTGAACTTCTGCATGTTTAGTTGTGACTCTGGGGACACTAAGCAGACCAGATCCAGATGAACCTGAGAGGTCTGGATGGTTCAGAACATATAGCGGAAGATCAGAAATGTATTTTGGCCCTAAAACGATTTAGTGCTGTATAAACCAGCAGGAGATCATTATCTGTAGATCATTATTTAGTTGGATCACTTCTTGTTGATATGAGGCCTGTTTCAGTAAAACATATGAATCATAGACGAGTTGTAGTCCATTACCATCTCTTTTTGGGCTGAAGCTTCCCGACGACTCCACATCACTGTCGTCCTCCGTCCCAGAAGCTCCATGGCCCGCCGCAGCCGCCGCCGCCACCGCCGGCCGTGCGTCATGACGCGCCACCGGCACCGCGCCGTGGAGAGGCAGGTGTCCGGCCGGCGCGCCTCCGAGCAGCGACCTCATGTTCAAAAGAGAGTTGGCGTTCAGAAAAGCCGCGTTGGCCCAGTTGTGCAGCTTGCCAATCTGGCACGTGTAAATCCCATGACCCGGGAGTAAGGCCGGGTGGCCGGCGGAGGCCAAAGCAGCAGCCGCGTGGTGGTGCGCATGATGCGGGGAAGGTTTGTGAGAGCTGTCCGGAGCCGTGGCGGTCTCAGCCAGGGACCAGATTTTGGGTTTGCTCTGCGGAGGTCTCTGTTGGCACTCCTGTCTGCTGGGAGAGTTATCCACTGCTAGTTTGACAACAGGCGGTCTGTTGAGAGAAATAGCCGCCTCCACTCCTCCTCTCAAGGCCTCCGCAGAAAGCGTCCTGCTGCTCTCGGAGCTCCGAGGCTCCGAGGCCTGCTCTCTGTCGGCCAGGCCGGCCTCCACCTCTCCATCTCCGGCTACCTCCTCTACCTCTCCCGCTGCCTGCTGCTGCTCCTCGGGTCTCTCTATATCGACCGTTTCCAAATCGATCTCCTCCTCTTCGTCCTCGTCATCGCTGCCGTTCTTGCCGGTGTCGTCCTCGTTGTCGCTGCTGAAGATGCGTCCGTCCCGGTCCTCCGCGCTGCGGCCCCACGTCACCTTGTTCTCCTTCTTCAGACGTCTGCGCGCGTTTGCGAACCACGTTGACACCTGGAGCAAGGAAAGAAGGGGAAAGAGTTTTTTAACGCATTATAATAAAATCAGAATAAAAAAAAATCACTGCTCCTTTGACACTATTGCAAAGTCGAAATATAAATGATTAAATTATGTAAAAAAAAAAAAAAAAAAAACTCATTATTCTTCTCCATAATTATTTTAAACGAGCTTTGAAATAAGAAATATCTGGAGACTTTTGCTCTCTTGGGTGGAAGTGTGACTTTTATTCAACTGGATTATCATATGACGTAATGTATCAATTAGATTAATTAACTAATTGCTCTTAGAGGAAGTGATCAGAATGACAAAAACAAGTATTATCCTTCTGTATGGAGATTCTTATCAAATGTCCCCCAAGGTACATATCCTCCTGAGACCCAGTCCATTGACATGTGTCCTCTGTAGTGGACATTTTGTCCACATGCATATATCCTCTTACTCTTTTGACCTATACTCTATCAACCCCTGGTGTATTATTGTAAAGAGGACATCCTGGGCTTTCCAGTGATATGGCATGTGTGTGTGTTTTAATCAATTTGAATGTATTCTTGGTTTAATATCACTCTACAGCCTGTTCATTTTGTTCAGTCTTTTCACACTGAAATAGTCCTGTAGTCCACTATACAGTGGACAATACAAATAAAGTTTAACAAGCCTAAATTGTTAAGATTTTCTTTTAAACCCTAAATAGGAAGGAAATCACAAAAAAAGTAATTGGAAGACACTTTTTTTTTACTCGGTTCCCAGGAGGATATAGGGCCCCTAATAATAATAATAAGAAGAAGAACACTCATCACACACCAACCCACCTGTGTGAGTGTCATCCGGGTGATGATAGCCAGCATGATCTTCTCTCCTTTGGTTGGGTAGGGGTTCTTCTGGTGCTCCTGCAGCCAGGCCTTCAGGGTGCTGGTGGTCTCCCTGGTGGCGGTCTTGGCCCTCGACGGGTCCCCGTACGGGTACTGGCCGTATGGGTAGAAGCCCTGAGCGGCGTGGACCGGTAGGGAGGCTGGGTGGGAGCCCGGGCTGTCCTTCAGCTCATACTGGGAGCCCTGGAGAGAGAGAGAGGTGACAACTTGTTGAGCAAAATGATTTCCTCTCCAAGTTCAAAGAAGGCGTAAAGAAATCCAGATTTTAATAATTATGTGTGCAGCAAAAAAGTTTTGAAAAGTTTCAATATTCCGTCAATTTGACACCAAATAGGCTATTTATAAGGAAATCAGTAATTAAACATTAAGAAAATACCCAATAACAAATCATAGTAAGACAATTATTTCATTTTCTAATGTGGTTGCTTTTTTTTTTTTTAATTATATTTAAACGTTTCAATTTTTGTTTCGATTTAACAAGAAAATAAGGAATATAATTAAACGATCTCTGAATATAATGTTTCTTACGTTATTAATTATTCATTGTGTTTTTTTCTAATTAATAAACACTTAACAAAGATCTTAATTAGATTTTCCCCTTCAAATTTCCATAATTTAGGCCTAAACACACACACACAAAAAATCTGAACTGACAATTGCAACATTTTATTTATGACGCTTTTTTTTATGTGTGATGATTCAAATATTTTGCCATAAAGAAACCTATACACACATATATATATATTAAGCATTTAAAATCACAAAGATAATGGAATGTTAACTGAAAATTGGCAGGTTTGGACTTGAATAAAATGATTAATTATTAGCCATTGTATAAAGCCACAAATATACCCCAGAAAAAGAAAAGAAAAGATCTGTATTAACATATCTTAAAACACTTGACACTATTGGATATAATAGCGCATTATAGTTTACAATGAACAAGAAGCTCAGCCAGACAATGATAAGTGTGTCATTAACACCTGAGCTGTGAACAAGGATCAACTCTCTCACCATCTGTGATATGAGTGCGAGGTCTGCGGCTCCGCTGTACGGCAGGAAGGCGCTGTAGTTGTGCGCCGCCCACGGGCTGCCGTACATCCCCAGCATGGAGCCGACGGCCGCGGCGGTGGCGGACGAGCTCACGCCGCCTTCAGCGCCTCCTTCCCGGGCAGAGGCCGGCCGCTCGCCCGCGTACACCTCATGAGACGCACTGAGGAACTGGGGGTACCCCAGCTGAGGGAAAGACATGTCCGGATAAAATCTCCCTTCTCCAAAAGCCAAAGTCACACAGCAGAGAGGAGGCAAGGAAAGAAAAAAAAAAAAAAAAAGGAGAAATCCCCAGAAAGAAGTAGGAAGGATGAAGGGGGGGTGTCTAAATCACCAGAGTCCCCCTTTAAGAAACTGTCAAGCTTCCACACTTTTCCACCGACCCGGAGTTGTATCAGAGCCGCAGTTTGGCACCTCGAGTGCGGAGTGATGATGCGCGTATATCTGGCCGCAGGAGCTTCTGGATGTGGAGCTGACTGACTGATTGGCAGCCTACTTAAGCACCAAGCTCCTCCTATGCCCGGGGCAGGCGATTAGTGCATTGGTTAGCCTAGGTCGTGTGTGTGTGTGTGTGTGAGAGAGAGAGTGTGTGTGTTAGTGTGTGTGTGTGTGTGTGTGTTGGTCTGTGTGATCTAATTTCTGCAGTCTTCCACTGTGTCTATACAGAGAAAAGAAAACCTGTGAAGTGTGTGCAAGTGTGTGCATGAGTGTGTGCACGTGTGGGTAGTGTATATTTGCTCTGTTTTTATGGCCAGTATGACTTTATTGAACAAACACTGCTTCTTATTGTTGTGCACACATTGTTGTATTATTAGCAATTGTTGTACTGTATAAAAATAATCATCATCATCATCATCATTATTATTATTAATACGGTTTCTTATTGTTGTGCACATATTGCTATATTATTAGCAATAGTTTTACTGTAAAATAATAATAATAATAATAATAATATGAATTATTATCATCATCATCCTCATCCTCATCATTATTATTATTATTAAAAGTATTATCATTATTATCTTCATCATCATCATCATTATTATTTATATTATTATTATAATAAACAACTGTTGCAATTTCGACAACTAACTGTTTTAACTAACTATAACTCGCATATTGTTTAGGTTGTCATTCTTCCCTCCATATATACGCTTTTGACAGCTGATCCTGCAGGGTGTATATGCCGGGACATTCTGTCCAGCACCAGCACCAGCAGATGGGCCGGGAGGCATCGATATGGTCGGTCAGATCCGAGAGGAATGTCCGTGATTATCGACGGAAGTCAGTGGAGCATATTTTCAGAGCGAAGATAAAGGAGTGTGGAGGTAATGACAGAGATTGACGAGGATAAGAGATAGCAGAGATATGGAGCACACACATGGGGGGCTGTGGAGTGGAAAATGACAGATGTTTGTTGAAGAAGAATGGACTACTGTATACTCTGTTGTGAGCCTATATATAGGTGTAAAGACACTAATGTTGAGTATATTTGGTAATAAAAAACAAAGAGTATAAAATTGAAATAAGATATGCAAAAATATTAGGGCTGTTAATCGATTAAAATATTTAATCGCGATTAATCGCACAATTGTCCATAGTTAATCGTGATTAATCGCAAATTAATCACATTTTTATCTGTTCAAAATGTACCTTAAAGGGAGATTTGTCAACATGGGAGTGGGCAAATATGCTGCTTTATGCAAATGTGTGTACATATGTATTATTGTAAATCAATTAACAACACAAAACAATGACAAGTATTGTCCAGAAACCCTCACAGGTACTGCATTTAGCATAAAGAAATATGCTGAAATCATAACATGGCAAACTCAAGCCCAACAGGCAACAACAGCTGTCAGTGTGTCAGTGTGCTGACTTGACTATGATTTGCCCCAAACTACATGTGATTATCATAAAGTGGGCAATGTCTGTAAAGGGGAGACTCGTGGGTACCCATAAAACCCATTTTCATTCACATATCTGGAGGTCAGAGGTCAAGGGACCCGTTTGAAAAATGGCCATGCCAGTTTTTCTTCGCCAAAACTTAGCGTAACTTTGGAGCGTTATTTAACCTCCTTCACAACAAGCTAATATGACATAGTTGGTGCCATTGGATTGATTTGGTTTTGTAGTTTCATACGATATATGATGCCAGTATCTTCACTCTATAGCTTTAAAACCGAGCCCGCTACAACCTAAAATTGCACGTTGCGTTAATGCGTTAAAGAAAATGAGTGGCGTAAAACAAAATGTGTGTTAATGCGTTATTATTATCCCATTAACTTTGACAGCCCCAATAATAAATCTATTATTTTTATATGGGAAAACGGGAAGGATACAGATTGATGTTTCCTCATTGACAGGCTTAACTATCAAAACTCTGTTTCAATCTGCTTCTTTGAACACACACACACACACACTAACACACACACACACACACGCACATTCGGGCAGTGCTAATGAGGTTGAGCACCCTGCGCCCTGCTCGGTGGCCCTGTGGCCCTCCTGGGTTCCCTCAGAGGTTAGCTGTGTAATTACTCCATCCCCATAAATACAGATTCATCATTTCACACTGGAGCCCCTGATGAGCTTGGCTGAGCTGAGAGAGAGAGAGAGAGAGAGGAGAGGAGGAGAGGAGAGGAAGGGATGGAGGGAGGGAGGGAGGGATGGAGGGAGGAGGAGGAGGATCTAATGATTTAATTACAGTGCTTAAAGCCCACTCTGGCTAAGTGATGGTCCTCTCTGTCTCTTTCTCCCGTTCTCTTCCCTCCTCAGCGCTGGCACCTAAAGGGCTTTACTCATGAATCTCAAAGCTGTTTTCCTAAACACATATTATGACGAGCACTGCCGCCGCCACCGCCACCACCGCCACCACCACCGCTGCTGCTGATGTGTGTGTGTGTGTGTGAGAAATGGAGAGAGAGAGAGAGAGAGGGAGAGAGAGAGAGGATGCTTAATCTCCATGGCATTTTAAATGGCATTCATGGAGAGCGACTCTATCCTCATTGCCAAGGTAAATGGAGCCAGGGGACTCTCCATTTCAGCTCGATAAAAGAGCAATGTTAAAGACCCTCACCATTTCTCCCTCTCTCTCTCTCTCTCTCTCTCTCTCCCTCCCTCCCTCTGTCTCGTTTCTCACTTAAAATTAATGTTTTTCTCATGACAGGGAAGGGAAACGAGACATATCCACCATCTAATAGGATAATATAGCCCCATTCACCACCACCACCACCACCACCACCGCCACCACCCCTCCCTCTTCTCTCCCTCTCTCTCTCCCTCTCTCTCTGCCTTTGTAGCTGCCTGATTTCCATAGTGTCTCTGTGGAGAGGCAGTTAATGAATTCCTCTGAGCTGGAGAAAGGGGGAGAATGGTTTGGCGGTTTAGAGAGAGAAAGAGGCAGGGATAGGGGGAGGAAGGCTTTGAGCTATGCCATTCAACTTCACAGCCTCGGCCTGCTTGTGCATTCACCATGTGTGTGTGTGTGTGCGCGTGTGTGTGTGTGTGTGTGTGTGTGTGTGTGTGTGTCTTTTAACATGAACCTGCTAAGACTACCAAATATTTAGACTGGCCTCAGACCTCTTTTTATGGCGACGGTGGATTGAGGGATCTCAGGAGGCAGCTTGACTCTATTTGAATCCCATTCCCTGCTATTAGCTCGGCCCAGACAAAGGAATAACTTACTGCAGGAAACATTCAAATAAAGTCCCACAATCCACTTGCACTGGCCATTTCCTCTTGGGTAATTTGCAGTGAGGTAAATGAAGTAACCCGAAAACATCACGAAGCCGATTTTTATTCTTTGTTTGCAAACACTTCAACAAAGGAGGGATGATAGCAGTAATGCAATAATGATTAAATAATTGCCATTCATAGATACTATGTAGACGATCTCACTTATTATTTGTGTAAAACCTTGAATTTAAGCAGTAAAATCATCTATAAAAATGGCCCTCTAGCAGTGTTGTAATGTATTATTTAGTTACACATTACAGTAATGTGATCCCTTTTTCAGTCTACTGATCCCCATAACGCTGCGTTACTTCGACAGTTTGTAGGTCGGCTAGTTTGCAGTTTTACCCGAAGTTTGATGAAGAGTTGATATCAGTTTCGCCTCTGTGTGTTCACTGGACAGACTGTTGGGAAACATGTTAGCTTAGCACAAGGGCTGGAGGGTAGCCTCGAACAAAATAGGAGTTTAACCAAAGAGTATAGAAGCAAAGAGACCAAACTCCGATGTTTTTTTTTTTTTTTTTACAACAGCCGCTACCACCATCTTCGACTGAAAATGCTTATAATATTTATCCGATTTTTTCGGTAGAATATGACAATAGAATATAAGTAATTTAGTTTTACTTTTGTACAGCACTTTTACTGGCGTCCGGTAGTCACTTTCAGTCTAAAATGGTGGAAGCGTAGCTTTGCTCCTGGGCGCTGATGTTGCAATGGAACGAGTAATTGACTTTCACTTCTTGGCAATATACGTTCTTTGGTTTAACTCCAAAGGTGTCTTTGGCTGTGCGCAAATCACTCCATATATACTAGGGCACTACGCTTACTCTCATTTTTAGAATAAATCTATTTTCTGCTAACAATCCCACAATGCAATGGGTTGCGTGTCAGTGGCGACGCAAAATGACAACAATTTATAAAATGTCCAAAATTTCAATCTAGGGCTCACAAAACAGTGTGTGGAGGTACTGGTAACACATTTTTATGCTACAACTATTGTGGCCAAAAATATTATGGTAAATGGTGTCACCATGATATCAATGGAACTTGCTGAAACATTATTAGAGCTATAAAGGAAGTCCCTTGTGGCTCATCAAAATAAAACTGCTAATGAAGGCAGGAACACTGTGCCATGTTCACGATGCCCTCTGAAAACAACAGTAGTTATGGTACTGACGTGTTGTTGCCATCAGAATATTTCACAATGGTAAACCAGCACACCTCTATTTAGGGATAGTCATAGACTGTATATAGGAAGTGGACGTAGTCACCATGACATCACCCATTGGTTTGTGGACTGCCGTTTTGAATCCTCGAGTTCAGCATTTTGGCCGTCCACATTTTGTTTTTTTTCCAACCAGAATTGAGACCACTAAATAAAACATTTTTAGGCAACCGGGCATCGCCATGATAGTTACCTGTCAATCACAAGGTAGCCAGGCCCTAAAGCATCCCCTGCTTTATGGTCTATTTGACTCTAAATGGGACCATAATTTACTAAATGAACATCACGCTGTATTGAAGAAGACTTGACACTAGCGATTAAGACCATAAACTCATGTTTACAATGTTTACTGAGGTAATAAATCAAGTGAGAAGTAGGCTAATTTTCTCATAGACTTCTATACAATCAGACTTCTTTTAGCAACCAGAGGAGTCGCCCCCTGCTGGCTATTAAAAAGAATGCAAATTTAAGGCACTTCTGTTTTGGCTTCACTTTTCAGACCTGGAGGTTGCCCACTGGTATGTACCTGTATATACATGACGACTCTAATCAAGTTTAAGTTTTAAAAATAACGTAACAAGCAATGAAATGAATAACTTTTGCTCTTAAGTAATTAATAAAGTAATAATGACTTTTTGAATGAGTAATATGTTATTGATTACACTGCTACACTGCTCTCTAGTCACATATACTCCTGTGAAATCTTGACAATAAGGTGAAATAATTCCACTTGTTTCTACTGTTGTCTTCCTAAAACAAATGTTAATTTCCTGAAAAACAAAGCAGATGAAGTCAGCCAAGAAAAAGACACTTGATAAGAGCCGACATGCTTCGCAAAGAAGCAAAATGAGCTCACTTAATTGTCACAGATTCCTTCCGTTGTTGTTTTATTTCGCTAAATAAATCATCTCCCGCTGGCTTTTGTGATCGGTTTCCAGGATGTCCGAGACGGTGAAGAGAGCAGCGGCGGGGAAGGAAGGACACCGGGCAGAGATAAAGAAAAAACCTGTCCTCACCTACTTGACAGCAGAGATAAGCAGTGATAGATTCAGCTCTGACCTGATGTTAAAACAGATGGATCGCTCTGATGCATAACAGATAAGCCTGCCAGCCTGAGGTAACACATTCAGCTACCCAACGTTTTATGGTCCCTCGCACTGAGCTCCTACTTACTTTATCACTCTCTAACACTTTTTTAATCACCGTGATATTTGACATACAGCACGCAAGATGTCATTCATGGTCTTAATGGCTTCTATCACCTATTAAATCGGCGGCAGTGTGACCTGACAGCCTGGAGATGGATCCTTGAACATTTTGACCCAGAGGGGAAACACTCGACAAAGAGACTATCATTAGCAATTAACGGGCGCGCCGGTGTTTGTTTGTTAATAGCTGCTTTAGAAGTCCAATGGGACTCATTTACAGTGGATGTGGCTGATAACAAACCCTGACCTCCAGCGTGGGTCGCTTTGCTCAAAATGGCTGTGAAAAACTCAGCCGCGTTGTCTTTTTTTATTTGCCGACTGCGGCTGAGAGCGGCCATTAAATACAGCTCCATCATTCCCCGTAGAGAGAGCGATGAAAACAAGCGATGTTCAACAAGATTGCTGACTGAAAAAAAAAGGTGAATTCCCACCTCCTCCTCTTTACAGAAAGACTTAGCGGGGGGCTTTTCTCATGGCCGGGGATCTGATTGTTTTCTAAACGGATTATTAACTCTTTTGTTACAGTAGGGGTCACTTTAATGCTTCTTAGGGCCCATTAGCATTGCTTTAAAGAGCACACACACACACACACACACACGCACACACACACACACACTCAGATTGCTGCGTTCTAGGACTTGGCGTTTCTTGTCTTTGTTGTTCACAGTGGGAGCGGAATGATACCGTTATAATGCTGTCAAAGACAATACCTCAACTTAAAAGGAGGAGTGTGAGGGAAGGGATGTGTGTGTGTATGTGTGTGTGTGTGTGTGGGTTGTGATGAAAAGGTGCCCTTAGGAAGACCAGTAAGCTTAATGCAATAGTGCTGACTTCAATGGATACCTCAAAGAGAAGTGGCATTACACAGTCCTCTCTGCTGAAAATCCCCTACAAGTCCTTGACTGAGAGAAGGATCAGCTCAGTCTTCACTTCAGGACTGACAGAGATCAGCGAGGAGTTTGGATCCGATCGAAACCCGTCACCTATATGACAGATATTGTGTACCTGTGTTTTTTTTATATGCAATATTTGCTATTCGAGCACAAGTTATACCCTTGGGAAAATCAAAAGACGGTCAGGTCAAAGCATCACGGGGTCTCTGAGGCGTTTGGCTCATATTGACCATATGAATGCGATGCCGGTGGTGGTGGCGGGAGGGCCCCAGAGACCCTCGGAACCTGGCTGGGTGCCTCCTCCAGCTTTGAGCTCCTGTTCAGGGGGAAGGATAAAGAGCGTATCCCTTACAGGCCTGACCTCCAGCCACCCCCTCCATCAGAGTGAGGGTTCAAAGGTCAGATCAATTGGCTCCCCGTGGTCCACTGTCTGCATCGGGGCTTAATCACCTATTAACTGCTAGTGAGGAGGAGATGGCGATGGGTTGTGTCTCTTTCATCCAGCTGAAATTGAAGCTCCTTGGTTTATATAACGTCATATTCTTATTGTGTGTTTCAAAACCCTTGTTGTCAGGTCTAATGTTAAAGTCATATTTTTGGTCATATTGCGGTGTTGACTTGAATTACATTATGACTGTTGTCACAGCAGACACAACTGAATAATATAAGCCAGTATTGGCATGCCAATACAAATGGGATACCAGCCAATATTGTTATCAGTTGCTGATATGATGGCGGTCACATAAAGGTCTAAATGGCCATGTGGAGACTTTTCCAAAGAGGTCAAATGAAGCACCAATGTGTGGTTTACATTTTGTATTTGCAAGTCATCAGTTCAAGTCTCAATTGTAAGGAATGTTTTTTTGTTTGTTTTTTTAATTAACTAACTAACTAACTATTATAAAATGTGTAGATATTGTGCACCAAACTGCAGTCAACAATGTGGCCGTTTGGATTATATTAATTTGTGAAAAGCATTATTCTATGTTGCTCATTAATAAAAAGTTATGACATTACTTCACTTATTAATCAACTGCTAAAGGTGCCTTTAAACAAAAGTAATGTATTTACTGAAAACGCACAATGAATTGCAAATAAATCACATTACGTCAAAGAGTATACAGTAAATCCTGTTGTTTACACTGTTTTTCCCCCTTTATTATTTTGCACTGTGGAAATGTTGGGTGAAAAGTCAACCTTTATGTACTCAGGTCAAGTTTATTTCATTTATATAGCCCCAACATCACAATTTTGCCTCAAAGGGCAAAATAGTTAATCTGTACATCACACGTCACCCTTCATCCTTCACCCTTGATTCAGATAAGGAAAAAAAAACTATTTGATGGGTAAAAAAAGAAAAAAAAACCTCAGGAAGATCAACCAGGGAGAAATTCCTCTTCCAGGACAGACAGAACTGCAGTAGATGGTTGTGTGGACAGAGCATACAGAAGTAACAATATAGTGAAATGACACTACGGAGAAACAGAGTGACAATATTGGTAAATACATTGAAAATATGTACAGTGGTAGGACCTGGACCATACAACCTCCTCTACCTCCTCTACCATGACCACCTGAAAGGAGGTCAGACTACACTCCCACAATTATTATATGTAGATATACTGTATATCTACATTGATTTAAACAGAATATCGTTGTAATTATGTCCAATTTCTGGCATGAAATGTGTCAACTTTGCTCTGAAATTGAATCTCAGCAAACATTCCATTTAAAATCCATTCTAAAAAGTATCATTACCATCAGTAGTGACCCTCAATATCCATATCATTCATATCCTTGTCACAAATATTAGCACACTCCCTCAATAAACCAAAGCAAACAGATACATGAACTTGAACTAACTGCAGAGATGTGCTGGAGGTTTTTCTTTTTGTTACTTGCAGGCTTTGACCACGAGCCATTTGGGTGTGCTTCCTGCTCTTAAGCTCCATCAACTTCCTCCTAAACCCAACACTCGCTCGAAACATCTCCACCCTGCAACAGGGTCGGTCTGACCTGGAGGAGAACCCTTTGGGTGAGTTGTTGGCTACACAAGTAGCCTGAAATCTGCCTAAATACTTCAATGTATAAGTCATATGATTATCAAAACATCATTTACATGTTCCCAAACCTGTTCCCAAACCTGATCTCATGGCAAGGCGTATACTGTAAATAGCACAACATCACAAGGACATTCTGCTTGTCCCAAGAATGCATTTTAGGCTTTTCTATGGTAATGTCTGCAGTTAGGTTTAGGCAAAAAAAAACACTCACTTGGGTTTAGGCAAAAAAAAAAACAGTTAGTTAGATTAACAGGGGAAAAAAACAGTAAGGTTTATGAAAAACTTCATGGTTGGGCTGAAAATAAGTACATAAACTAAGTAAAATACATACGGAAAAAACATAACAGAAGTACAGAAAATACGTCACAAACCTCACTAAAAAACATGTCACCAAATTTACTAACATAAGTAGCGTAACTTGATAAAAAACACTGGTCTCCTGGTAGATTACATGATGTGCAAACGACACACCAAAAGCAAGAATTGCGTTCTTATTGCACGCTAAATGCTTTGCAAATTATCATGTGAGCTACAAAATCACTCACTTGGGTTTAAGCAACAAAACCACTTAGTTAGGTTTAGGAAAAACCTCATACAGAAGTAACAATATAGCCTCATATATACGGAAACTAAGTAAAATATGTACGAAAACAATGTAATAGAAGTATGGAGAACACGTCACAAACGTCACTAAAAAATACGTCACAAATGTCACTTCAAATAAAAAAAACACCGGTCTCCTGGTTGACTACATGTCACGTACAAACAGCACGCCAAAAGAAAGAACGGCGTTCTTATTGCACGCTAAATGCCTTGCGAATTATCGTGTCATTCATACGCCTTTTTGTACAACCAGGCTGGTTTCCCAAAAGCTTCATATACATTTTTTTTAAGATAATAACATAAGATAAAACTTCAATGATCTATGTGGGGAAGAGACCATACAGTATGAAGAGATCATACAGCAGCAATATTAATTAGATATAACACAGACAAGAATGTAAATAAATGGTGGCGAAGAAATATCTGCAACATTTTCATATAAATAAATGTTTGTTTGGAAATAATATAATTCAGCTTACACCCAGTTTATGAATCTTTGCATTCGCTAATCTAAACACCTGGTGTCTGGTAGGGCTTTCCTGGGTGAAATCCTCTGGCACACAGGAAGTGATGGGCTGTATTTGTTTGTTTGAAATAAACAGAAGAAGAAGAAGAAGAAGAAGGAACTGGGTAGTTAGCATCAGCGGTGATAGCCACCACGGCTAAACAGATGAAGAAACTCACGCTCTTGTCAACTGGAAATCCGAGAGAAAGATGACATGACACTGGCTGCAGTGTTTGATTGACAAGTGCTTTTTGGGAAATGTTGTGCAATAAACAAACTTTAACCTCAAAGTGTGTTTTGAACAATTTCAGCAATCAAATCACAAGATATATTCAGAAGTGTAAAAAAAACCCCATCAAAACCAATTATAGTGGAAAAACATAAATACAGACTATACAGTGACTCAGTGCATGTATGGATGTACGCAGTCAAGCCCAACAGAAGGCCAGACTGTCACATATCTGTGCAAAGACTCAATAACAGAGAGTCTGTCTTGCCGCTGTCTGTCAAGCCTTTGAGAAGCAACAGTGGAGGTGGGGAGCGTACATTCCTCACAGCGGCTCCATGCAGCTCGGCCAATTAGCAGCTGAGTGGTTTGTTTAAGTCCAAGTGATGATGAGATGTTGTGCTGGGAGGCAGCCCAGTTCATTAAGCACACTGTTGTCTCTGGTTTACCCAGCTTGCCGGCTTTAACAGCCTCTCAGCGCTTGTTTACCAGCCGCAAATATGACAGACTGTATGTCTATTTGACCGTCTGTTTGTGTGAGTGTGCATGTGTGGAGGTGACGGAGGAGGTGGCGAGTTTGTGCGCATGTGGGGGTGCGATTTAAGGTACTGTATATGTACAGGAGGTGGACACAGCAACTACAATATATGCATTTCAATATAAAAACTCGACAAAACTCCTCGGAAATTACCATAAAGTTGAATCAACACCTGTCTGAAAATGTTTTTAACTTCACAAATGAAGCGTTTACTGCAGAGCGGTTATATTGGTTACCGCATTGCATTTGATTGTATAGGGATTCATTTGAATGCGTATGCCTTTGTGAGGAGTGACACTGATGCATCTTGACTGAAGCTTGAGCTTTGAATTGGATCATTTTCATGCCAAATAAATAAATAATACGTGTTTTCCCCAGTATGCTATCCTTGTTATGGAGAGGATGCCTTTGAAACAGAACATAGCATCCCTATCGCCAGGAAAGAACATTAATATTGGAAAATTCTGCAAAACCTCGGATTATGTCCAATGCCGATGTTTTAAAATTCTTCCTTCTTTCTGCAATATCTGTGCACGCCATCTGTGGTGTGGTTAAGGCTAGGAAATGATCGTGGTTGTTGCAAATACACTGTGGTTAAAGAAACCGTTTGACATCTTGGAAAATTCACTTCTTCCCAAGAATTTGATGAGAAGATCTATATCAATCCGATCTCATGGGAAGGTGTATAAATAGCACATGTCAGCATGTCATGATAACACCACATCATTACTGTGAAACGGTCCTGGTTATTTATCGGCAACAAAACCACAAATTTAGGTTTAGGAAAAATATTATGGTTGGGCTTAAAATAACTACGTTAACTAAGTAAAATACGTACAGAAACAATGTAACAGAAGTACAGAAAAAAGGTGACAGACGTCACTAACGTAACTTCAAAATAACTCAACAACACTTTAGGACACAAACATCGTTCTCCTGGTTGAAAGTCCTGTGTTTGTTGGACCCATCCACCTCCCCTCCCTCAAGTCTTTCTCACTTTTTATTCTACATCACTAGCTCTGAGCGTAGCAGATTTAAGTGGTTGTATTTACATTGCAGTCAGTACAGACTACATGGCGTACAAATGACATGCCAAAAACAATAAAGGCATTGTTATTGCATGCAAAATTACAAAAATACCGTGTCATTCATACTCCATTTGGTGAGACCGGGCAGTCAATATCGAGCCTTGTCGTCACCTTGAGATAGCAAGGAGACCAGCAGACCCTTCGGTTTTTGGACGGATTGAAGAATATCGATATAGTGTGTTAATTTATGTTGTTTGGAGGTCTTTTTTTTACTTCTTTAAGGGACGGTTAAGTTAAGGCAACTGCAACACTTGTTTAAATATACACACCAGCAGCATGACATGCATCAAAACATCCGCACCCATTGTTTTCTATGTACATAAGCCAACACACAGCAGGGTCGGTCTTGATGGATGTAATTACTGTTCGATTTCCGAGCATCGATCTACGTCAGATCTCCCAGAAAGCAGCAATCGGCACACCTGGGCTACTGTATCTATCGTCGCAATGCTAGATGATGCTGCCAATATGTGTTCCACTTTACTTTCAGCCTGTTCTCATTCCCAGGGCGTCAAAATACCAAGGCTTTGCCACAGCCGTCAGCGTGTGATACCGCCGCACAAGCCCACGTATTGAGCCTCGATTGTACTCTTGAATGCACGCCTACAGGGACAGCTGCAGACACCACAGAGACATAGTAGTTCTGTTTAAACTTTCCGCTTGGAGGACACGTTCCACACGTGCAGTAGATTGCTAGGCGACCATTTGTAGCGTAGTGGCAGGTCCGCGCGGTCACAAAAAATTGCCAGTATAAGCGGACTTCCGCATGATGACGTCACGTGTCCCGTGCGTTAAATTTCACTTTCACGTTACAATCAGCTGTTTGTTTGTGTCCCGTGTTCATAACGTTCAGTTCTATTTTCACTTTACACTCGTAGTAGTTTTAAGCCCAACCATGTAGTTCTTTCCAAAACCTAACTATAGTGTTTTTTATACAAAGGGGCGTGACAAAGCGGCAGTATGTGACAAGTTGGGATGGGAACATGTTGTTACCTTCCACTTCATTACATATTGGGCACACTACTTTCTGTATAAATATTGGCACTTAATGTAAATCATGCATGGCAGGTCCAGAATGAAGGTAATTCAAGGATACATATAAGCGTGCAGTTGTACCCAGGTGGAATCGGATCAAAATGCCTCATTAGAATTAGTTCGAATGGAGATTTTTTTCAAACAAAAAGCCATGAAAATAAATAAATACACTGAATTATAACACTGTAACATTAATTCAGATAAAGAAACATCACTGTCTGTCTGGAGCCAGGAACTAAAGAATAAACTATTTATTCTCCAACTAGGAATACAAAGTAAATAGACTGGGAAACAAAGACACAAGGAGCCACAATTGAGCTCCAACTCTGGGCTATGATGACAAACAAACTGACCAAGAAGTCAAAGAGCAGACAGGTATAAATACACAAGGTGCTAATCATCAGACCAGGCTCAGCTGGAGACGGCAGGGGGCTGGAATAAGGAGGGAAACATTCTGATTGGGTAACAAGACAACGAAGACTGGCAACACACAGGTGGGGCTGACGAGGCTGGACACTAAACAGGTGTAACTAATCAAGAAGGCGGGAAACACAAGAGGGCAGGAACTGAAACGACAGGAGAAGTTAGCCTTTCAAAATAAAACAGGGGACTGAATACATGACAAGAAACAAAGAAAACCTCAGAGCTTAGCTGATCATGTTACTGTCATTCTAAAATAATGTTGTTAGAAATACTTCTCAGTGCTTGCTAACATGCAACACAGCACCAAACGTGCATGTATTTAGGGGTTTAAAACTACAGTGTAACAAATGCGAATGTACAAAAACAAATTCATGAAGCTGCAAGAAGAAGCAGACAATATAATTATAGTCATTATAAAAAAAATCTAATATAAAATAGAGAAACAAAATGATGATTTATTGGATGGGAAGAATCAGAACTGTTCTTCTGTACTTCTGCAGTCTGATGGGTAGATGCTTTGGGCACAGCCAACTGTGAAAGAAAAAAGTTTGACAATGCCATGACAAAAATTGTTAGTATTTTCTTTAAAACACCAAATAATGGCCTTAAGAAAACTTCATGTCTTTGATGTTCTTTGGTAAGAATTGCCTTTGTAACATAGACTGTATTTAAGAAATGGACATAGTCACCGTGACGTCACCCATTGGTTTGTGGACTGCTGTTTTGAAGCCTTGAGTTCGGCATTTTGGTTGTCACCATCTTGATTTTTTTGCAATCAGAAGTGACACTAGAGGTTGGAGCTAAGCATAACCGAACGCTGAATAAGACATTTTTAGGCAACCGGGCATTGCCATGGTAGCGACCTGTCAATCGCAAGGTAGCCACGTCCTAAAGCATACCCTGCTTTATGGTCTCTTTGAGTCTAAATGGGACCATAATTTACTAAATAAACATCATGCTGTATTGAGGAAGACTTGAAACTAGCGATTGAGACCATAAACTCATGTTTACAATGTTTACTGAGGTAATAAATCAAGTGAGAAGTAGGCTCATTTTCTCATAGACTTCTATACAATTAGTATTCTTTTTGCAACCAGAGGAGTCGCCCCCTGCTGGTTGTTAGAAAGAATGCAAGTTTAAGGCACTTCATCATTGGCTTCACTTCTCAGACCCGGAGGTAGCCCACTGATTTGTAATGGAGGAGTGGAGATCACTGCCAAGAAAATTTAAGGGCAAATAAAGTGTGATGCAAAAGTTGTCATCAGTAACCAAATTATTCTGACTGAACCAACCAACAGCTGATAAAACTGCTCTGGGGCTTCATATATATTATATTAGTATTTGAAAAAATATTAATTGTATTGCGCATATTGAAATGTATCACAAACCAAGACAATATTAGCTTGAAAGTTTGATTATTTTTCCATATTTTGTCTGCCGTTCCACATTAATGCTCAACATTCATCCGACGTGTGCAGCCATTCAGCCCCAATAATGACTCCTAATCAATGTGACTAATGTCGCCTTTCACCGCTTGGACAAATATTAGTCCAATAGCAGCAGTTAAAGTGCAATTATACCTCCCCTTGGCCCCTTTGTTTTCTCATTCAACACAGTGTGTCAACCATGCCAAATAAGCTACAATATAAGACCAGAGGATGTTGACCTAATGAGACCCAAACCCGCTCTACTCTTACTGATAAAACAGAGCCAGAGTCACCCTCTTTACACTCCGGCAACACTCGCACTCTTTCTCTGTGAAGACAAAGAGCGGTTATGAGCGACGGAGAGGAGGAAGAGAGACTTGCCGTGTGTCCTTTTCCCTTTTTTTTCTCCCCCCCTCCTCCCCACTCCTCTGAAAATTTTTTGAAGGGCGGTTTATTCAAGATGTCACAGCTGCATGCGTCTTAGTTGGAGCGTTCAGGAGGGGTCACGGCTTTGTGACCGTGTGTGTGTGTGTGTCAGAGCAATTCTTAAGGCAGTAATGCAGTGGGCGATGACAGATCACTTCATTCACGCAAGACGAGGGCAATTACTTCAACCATGACAGATTGCCTCAGCAGAACTGAGTTTAGGATAAAACCTCCCTCTCTCTTTTTTCCTCTCTCTCTCTTTATATTTGCCTCACCCCTCTTCTTCCCCTGTTCAATAAGGAATCTTATGGTTTTCCCAGCTAATGACTTCCTCCTCACTGTTACACCATTGTGTGTGTGTGTGAGCAGGGGGTGACAGTACCATCTGTCTGGCTGCTGTAGCCCTTGCCCCTGCCCAGCTGGTGGGCACTGAGTAATGGGAGAGGACTTCCTCATCTCGCCCCCCTGAGAAACACACACATTAGTATGCAACACCTACTGTCAGAGCGAGCGGGAGAATAAGAGACACACAGAGAGAGAGAGAGAGAGAGAGAGAGGGTTCTTTTTTTTCTGTTTGAGCATTGAAACCTGAGCAGCTCGGGGTGTCAAGTGATGAGCACTGAATGCTCCGAGTCTGGAAAAATTGGCACATACAGCAACAATTTCTGTGTGTGTGTGTGTGTGTGTGTGTGTGTGTGTGTGACTGTGTGTGCTTGTGAGTGACAGTTTGAGGAATGTAAATGAGCTTATACTAAACCGCTGGATGGCTTATTGAATGGGAGGTGGAGGGAA
Organism: Sebastiscus albofasciatus; assembly: GCA_916701655.1. Lineage (NCBI taxonomy): Eukaryota > Metazoa > Chordata > Actinopteri > Perciformes > Sebastidae > Sebastiscus > Sebastiscus albofasciatus. The sequence continues at coordinate 58,275 of CAKAOI010046725.1, forward strand.
AGGTGAGAGAAGGGCAGAAAAGTGGCAATACAAAAAGAAATATGTGAAATGTGTGATTTGATATATGTCATTTGACATCACATGCTTGTATCATGTGAACTTTTCCATGTGTGTAATGTTCAAAAAATATGATTTGTGTCATCCCCTTACTGTCATTGTCCAATAAAGGTGTAAAACACACCTGAAAATTATTATTTAAAGAAAAAAAATAAACAAATGTAAGTGGAAAACCACATGTGCCTCTATCATGTGAATTCACATGGGAACTGTTACACTTAAACTGACAGCAAAAACAAGTGCAGCTGCAATTTTTTGCGACTGATTACGTTTTCGATGATTCAATTATTAGTCATGAAGTTTATGAAAAAAATTGAAATGAGAAAAACAGGAAAAAAAAAGGTCCATCATAATTTCCCAGAACCCAAAGTGACATCTTCAAATTGCTCGCTTTTGCCCGACCAGCTGTCTAAAGCCCCCAAATACTCAATTTACACCACAGAGACAAGCAGCAAATCATTGCATATGACTTATGAGTTAAATTTAACCAATTTTACTCATCACAATACTCGTCATGATGTGCACTGCTCAGCCTGTGAAAACTTTTGAGGAACTTTCTAAAGTCTGATAAAACGACGAATGTCTCTCAGAAATTAGTATTTAGCTTTCTACTAAACTGCAACAGCGAATACATTTTGAGGGATACGTAACTCTAGGAAATGTTGTCAATGAACATATCTTGATCGGTTCAATTGTCAAGCAAATTATTAGGAAAAAGTCTGAAATGTAGCAAAAAGGAGATGCGAATTAAACATGTTTCCATCAACTGGTTAGGAGCGAATAAACTCAGCTTGTTGGCTAAAGTGTCGTTTGGTCAGAAGGTGGCGCTATAGGCTATGCATGGCTGTAATCCGCCAGTAAACAGAGTAAAAAGAAGTAGAGGTTGCAAACCGGAAACAAAACGAGTCGCCCTGGCTGTCTCTTTTTCGGCAAAGTTAAAAACCTCCTCAAGCGAGCACAGTTGAGGAAGTTTTATCTAATTTTACCATTTCCATGCCGCTTTTCTAACGCGCATAAACATACATGAATGGAAACACGGCTTCTGACAACACATTTCATTGCTTTCCAATGTGCCAATATGGTCTTTTGTGATACAATATGCCCTCATAGCAACTGAGGCTTGATTACCTCATCAGGGAAAGATGGTGGACATCATCAGGGTTATCTTGGTTTGGGTTTGGGGATTTTCAACGGGTAGCCTGCGTTACAATCTGTGGGAGTGGAGTTTGAGAGTTTGAAAGACATGGGCATTTACCAGGCAGGGAGGGTCTAATGAAGAGACTCTCCTAAGCTGCATTGTGGGAAATGTAGGATCCAATATTTTTGGAGCTTGACACCAAACTAGGGACTAAAAGTCAGGACATCTCGGCCTCTGCTGCTTCGATTTTAACCATTCATTTTTAAATGTTTCTCTCACAAGCCCCCTAACTTTATGAACATGCAACTCAAAATCATTTGCATACCCCTTTAATTTTCTGTTTATTAACTCATTGATTAAATTGTCAGCACTACAAAATAGCAGCCGGTGACATTTTCCTTGAACTTTAACAGCAAATAACCGTTTGTTAGTTTTAGTTTGATTTCAGTCTAAAGCTCTATGTCTATTATGAAATTGATTTAAAGGGAAAGTGATGAAAAAAGATGACAAGTAACACTCTCTCCCCTCCCTCAACAATGGGTGCCATGCTACCTTTGAGCAACTGAACCAGCTGCTCCGCTGACTGTGGCTGTATCTTCGAACAAGACAGCAGAAATAAAAGGTAAAAGAAAAACTGGAGCTGGAATTAAACATGTTCGTTTGGCATTTGACAGGAGCCATCCTGAATTAGACTCCTCCAACATGGCTGATTAATGATGTTTCTTTATCTCCACGCTGGCTTCAGGCACCGGGTTGGAGCCGCAGTGTGTTGGCCCACAGAGTGTGATACCATCCCACACTGTGGCAAAAACCTCCTCTTTCTAAATCTCTCTCTCTCTGTTTCTCTTTCTCTTCCTCACACTCTCTCTCTCTCTCTCCTCATCCCCTTTTTGTCTGGGTATCTCTCTCCCCTCTCTCTCTCTCTCTCGCTCTCTGTCTCTGTTTCTTTCTCCTTTCAAGCGTGGAATCATTTAATTATCGCCTATAGCTTTTTTGGCAGGCTGTTGAATGCCCACCTCTCAAAGCCTGGAGGAAACAATTTACCCAGGGATATCACACACACACATGCGTGCACGCACACATGCACTCACACACACTTCAAGGGGAGGATTTATTACAGCAGGTCCATCCGCAGTTCACAGAAATCCATCACCAATTCCAGATTGAAGAAATATTTTCAGGGAAAAAATAAGATATTAGCCGGACTAAAAAAAAAAAATGTTTGGGCATTGCTCGGATCCTGTAACATTTTTGCATACGTCCTGAATGTATTTTTTGACAGATAAGGGTTGCGTTTGAGGCAACAGTTTGTGTGTGTGTGTGTGTGTGTGTGTGTGTGTGACTGTGCCTGTGTGAGGTAATGATTAAATGTCGTAAAGCATTTAGAGCGTTTAACTCCCCATTATAGGAACAGTAGGAGGTGATTCATTTAGGACTCTTGCCTATACTCGTGCATGTGTGTGTTTGTGTGTGTGTCAATTGGACCCCTATGGGATGGAGAAAGCCATCCCTATAGAGCTGGAGAGGGCGAACAAAACAGAGCAAGCAGAAGAAAGGAGAGAAGACAGGAGAAGAGGGGAAAACAACTGGGATCCATTGAGAGGAAATTAATGGCCCATCTCATATTGTCAGCATTGTTATTGTATACGGGGCTTTAGAGGGAGGGGAACCCTTTAAAATGATGTCTGTTGAGAAAAAGAGCACTAAAAATGAAGACAAGGCAAAGAGGGGGATGAAAGAGCGAAGGCTGTAAATTTTCGACAGAGCTCTCAGTTCATTACAGGGTGATCAGAGACGAGGCCGGGCCAGACAAAGGGCCTCAGTGTTGTAAGCCAGCTACGTCAGTGTTACACCGGGGTCAGCTCTTTAACTCACGGGCAATGAATAACTGGGCTTTCAGCTGGGACAATGGCGGGCCAGCTCTCCCCAGCTCCGGGTAGGACCTGCCTATTGTCGAGGAGTTGAACCGGGGAAGTCACCAATCTGTAGGAACGCTGAGAAGTTAAAAGACACGACGAATGAGTCGAGGAAAGGGAGCTGCAGACATTTAAGGTGTGTGTGTGTGTGGGGGGGGGAGGGGGGGGGCTATGTGTGTGTGCAAAACTGGAGGTCAAGAGTACTCTATCATCACCATGTCATTAAAGATTAAAGTGTGCGGTGCTCATGGGGCCCACAAGAATTCAGTGGCCTCTGTGTGTTTTGTGCTGTGGTTTTCTTTTACAGGTAGCTGCTCAAAGTCTGGACTGAAACAATCCAAGAAAAAACCCATAAATGAGTCACCCCCTCCCTCCCCCCTCCTTTTGAGAAGCAGCGCACGCAAATTAATCAAACGGCATCAACTTTACGATGGATTTGACTGTGTGGGCTGCGTCGAACGAATGTGAACAAATGACAGCCGTAGCACAAACTGTACAATATGTCGGACAGTAAGTCAGTAAGATGTTGAGCTCTTGGGAGGGACGGATAAACTCTGAACTTAAAGGAGAAGTTTACTTTACATGCCCATGGAGAGCAGTGTTAACTTACGCACCTACCTGTCACTCAAAGCAGCCATGCCAAACTTTAAGCCTTAATATAATTAAAACGGGTGAGTTATATAAAAAAAATTCACTCCCCGTTATTAGCTGTTTAGAGACTATAACAGTTTTTTTTGTACCAGGCTGTAAACATGTTTATTCCTGCTGTAAAGTTGGCCATTTCAACATGGGGGTCTATGAGGATTGACTCGGTTTCGGAGCCAGCCTCAAGTGGCCATTCGAAGAACTGCAATTTTTGGGCTCTTCAGCGTTGGCTTCATTTTTCAGCACCGGAGGTTGTCGCTTGGTAGCATTGTGCCAACAAAGGCAGGAAAGAAGAAGACTGCTTGCTATAGTAAACATGAATGCAAACAATGCAGGCTTCAAATCTTTAGGAAAAATCGGCTTTGCAATTGTGAGGAAGGAAATGCATTTATCACAATTGTTAGACCTAAAGGTTAAAAACAATTTGTTTCGAAGTAACACGGCTAGATGTTAACAAAACTAAACACTCCACAGGTCACATTTGAGTGCTGCATAACATTTGGTTCAGGTCAGCTCCTGGTCTCAAGTTCATTGATTTAGTGTCAACCTGGTTGAAAACACATAACCATTTGAAAATGAAAACTCAAACCCAGTTGGTTAGGAGGAAAAAAATATATGTTAGAATCAGTGAAAGACTATGAATTGTACTTGTAATTAAATGAAAATTGAAACATTTCAGCCAATTTTGGATGATCTTAAGGTTAATCCTTTTAGTGAACTGGTGTGATGCGTTGGATTTCAATGAATTGATCTAATAGGTGCTATTAGTGTAATTCTAAAAATGGCAGCAGTGAGATGCGCTATTCCTTTGAGTTCAGTTAAAATATGATCAATGGTGTCTCAGATTTGGCAACTGATGGACAAATGAAAGCTCAAAATAAAAACAGCAGAACAATCCTCTGTTAGTAAGTTGCTGTCATTTCCTTGAACAACACATAGCAACATTTCTGCAAGAAGTTTAAGTTTGATAAATCTGGTGAAAACACTAAAAAGGACAAAAGACAAACAACAAAAAAGGCCAAATTCTAACAAATAACCTTTTTTTTTGGTCTCTAATAGTTTTGTAAATATGTAAATCCCAAATGTCTGCACCAACCATAAAATCTAATTTTGTCATACAGTAATTGCTTGTATTTTTCTATTTTATTTATCTCACATATTTTCTCTCATGTCACCAGTTTTTTATTTAGTTTTCCGGCTGCTTCTGTTCATTAGATAAAACTGTCTGTCTGCTCGCTTCTGTTGAAAACTCATTCAAATATGTAAATGAACATAACAGACCTGTCACAGTTGAGCCCCTTTTGAACCAGCACAGTCCCTCAGCCCGTATTATGCTCTCCTTGTGCTGATGGACACCTGCCTGCCGATGATCATCACATGATGATATTTACAGTAATATCAGCGTCATTCCACACACATACACTTCAAGACATTAAATATAAAAAGGGTCCTTTTCTTGATTGACTGCACGCTGCAGTATTACCTCTTAACACCTGATTTAATCCGGCATTTTAAACCCTATAAATCTATTATTTTTTGCCAACAGCTGTGAGATCATTTAATTTGTTTCCTATGCAAATCAAGTCATGTGTGGGATACCACCTGAAAACTGATGCCTGAAACATTTGACGGACGGGTGGGTGCACACACACAATTACCACACCCCTCACTGGCGGGGGGATAAAAAAATGATTTCTTAAGCTGGGGTATCACTCACAGTGAGTGCACACACACATACACACACACACACACACACACACACACACAGACAGAGCAGCTGTCTGAGGCAGGCAGGGTCAAACGGTGGTTAATTAGTCCCGTCACCTGCTCAGGTCATCACACCTTCAGCTCTGCTCGGCTGAATAATAATCCTGCAATATTAACACTGTCACGTTGGCTGGGGTGCTGGAGTGAACCTGTTGTTGATATAATACATTACATCCCGCTGTCTCGCCTCCCTGACACACACACACACACACACACACACACACTCCTGCCTCCCCAGCTGACTGAAGGGCCACCAGAAACTGTCACTTTGCACTAATGACTGCTACAACGATGTGTGTGACAGGTCTCCTCTCCGTCTCTATCCTCGCAGCAGCAGCAGCAGCAGCATCACATGTGATTACTCAGCCTCTCGCTTTCTATCTGTTGCTGCTCTCTGTAAATTATATCAAATGTGAACCACCGCCGTAGTGGTCTGTCAAACTGTGAACCGGTTTTGAAATTTACTCTCTGAAATGTGTCTCATTAGCTCGATCTGCCTGCAAGTTCCGGCGACGGGAGTTAATGATGTATTGAGAATATTCTCAGGTTGTGAAAAGGTAGATTTCAGCATCAAAGCGTGTGCCAGGAGGCTGTTTAGTGTTTGTTTCTTAGGGGGGGGGTGGGAGAGAGAGAGTCCCTCTGTATGGAAAACAGGCAGGTGCTTCACGGACGCAGGGAAAAGCAGGAATGATTTCCCATCTGTCTGTTCCGTGGAGAGATAACGGGACCGTCTTATCCGAGGTGGAGCGCATCTCCCTGCACTGGGAACCTTTTAATGGGGCGGAAAACCTGCCTTCCGCCCCTTAATATCCACCTTGGAATTCCCATTTCCAACAGCCTGTGACTACCTGTCTTTTCCAGAGCACCTTTCCCATCGATTTCTGCTCTGTTTTCTTAGATTCTCCATATCCTTATCACTGCATTAATTTGCCTATAGATGCAATTTATGTTAATATTTATTTTGATGCAGACAAATATCACAATAAATCTAGCCTGGAGATTGCTTTCCACACAAGCACACACCACACACACAAGGGGATAGAGGGCTGGATAAACGCCAGCCAAGCCTCATTAGCTTCTTGCTGCTTTTCTGGAAAGACAGGCAGAGCGAGACAGGAGGGGGAGACAGAGAAAGGGGGGAGGTTAGATAAGCAGAGGGGAGTTGAAAGAGAGCGAGAGGAGGCAGAAGGAGAGGAAAACCAGGTTTACGAGGGGCGGCAGCGAGGTAGAGCCCAGCACGCTGACCTGTTGGATTAAGACTATTAGAAACCCATCTGGGGCTGCTTGACCACTTCACTGGCGGATCCTCCCCCAGCAGCCGCTCAGCTGACCCCCACTGACACAACGCACCCCTGGGAGACACACACTCAGCAACACACACACACACACATACACACACGCCTTCTCTGTTGGAACAGATGAAATGCTTCATGTCAGTCCCGAGTTGCTGCATGTGACCATATCTCTGACAGATGGAGAGGTGACCCATGAGTCAAATATGGCTCCATTTACTGTCCCATACAGGGGTGTTAATGTGCTAAACCCACAATACCTGCAGTCATATTATGAACTCACCTGGGCTGACCAGACTGAATTTTTCCATTTCAGTTTACTTCAGCAATTCATTAAAAATATGTGTGCTCGCTTAAAATTGCAGGTACAAAACAGGTTAGGATGTTTTATAGTGTTTATTGTTTGCGTGTGAGATTTTCTATGGCGATTGCAACTGAAGTAGTTACACCTGGAGCAGTTGAAGTGTCAGGTGAAATTGATGAACTTGAAAGTGCCTGTTGAAGAGCTGAAAGAAGCTGAAGTCAGTTGAAAGCAATTGAATGTTCAGTTTCAAGTTGAAGCCCTTTAATTAAAAATTAAAATTAAAATTAAAATTAAAATTAAAATTAAAATTTAATTAAAATTCATGGCAATTCATCCAATAGTTTTTTCAGTCTGGACCGTAGACTGTATGTAGGAAGTGGACGTGTCGGGACGAGTCACCGTGACGTCACCCATTGGTTTGTAGACTGCCATTTTGAAGCCTCGAGTTTGGCATTTTGGCCGTCGCCATCTTGGTTTTTCGGAACCAGAAGTGACACTAGAGGGTGAAGCTAAGTACAACCGAATGCTGGATAAGACAGTTTCAGGCGACCAAAAAGGTTATAATTCACATTCATGAACTGAAAACACACTGTGAAAGGGGTAAAGTTGTAGACGAAAACACACAAACAACTCCCAGACTGGACAACGCTGTGGTAGCGACCTGTCATTCACAAGGTAGCCACGCCCTGAAGCATACCCTGCTTTATGGTCTATTTGACTCTAAATGGGACCATAATTTACTAAATGAACATCATGCTGTATTGAGGAAGACTTGAAACTAGCGATTGAGACCATAAACTCATGTTTACAATGTAAACAGACTTCTTTTTTGCAACCAGAGGAGTCACCCCCTGCTGGCTATTAGAAAGAATGCAAGTTTAAGGCACTTCCGCATTGGCTTCACTTTTCAGACCCCAGAGTTGCCCACCAGCGAGCACTGACAGTATTTGAACAGTTGTAGAGTAATGCTGCGTTCACACACTCAGATACAAAGCAGTGGACCGGCTCTGGCCTGTCATGAAGCTGTGGCTGTGCAGGTATGTTGCATTGAGCATAAACGTAATTTACTGCTAAATTTGCGCAATAATTGCAGATTGAGTTCATCTGCGCTGAACTTTGACACGTACATTTGCACCATTAATAGCAAGCTGTCTCAACAGTGCTGACCTTTGTAGAGAGTCGGAGAGTGGAAAATAAAGGAAGCTATTGTAACTCATGAGCTGCTATCCAGTTTTGTTTAACCTGAGTGTGAACTGCTCCACAAAAGAGGAATAGTTTGGAGTAATGAGACAGGAGTCGATGGTAAAAATATGCCTTTGAATAAACTGTGTAAATTCAGTTTACTGACTTGCTACCAACGATTTACACGCTTGCTAGCTATTTTCCTCTTTTAACTTTTTATGAAATAGTCAGGGTGGATGGAAATGGTACATAGAAAACAGGAAATCTTTCCGAGAGCTATTGTGACTAACTAGCGCTATCATGTTTGCAGTACCTCAGTTACAGTAACAATTATCCCTGTGTGTATAATCACTGTGTCACCAAGCTTCTAGAATGACATATTTTTGTAAAGACATCAACTATCATCAATATCAACTCACAAAAAGCACCTAAAATCTGATTTGACAATTTTATTACTGAACTCTCTAGGACGGAGGTCTGCTCGGACGGAAATGGTGACACAGACGTGCCATTGGAATTTCAAAATAAAGGCGCATCTTAAAGATGATGATCATCGAATCGATATATCGATCCAGATCAATGTTAGGTTACATCCCTAAAATCTATATTGAACCACAAATTGTCACAACTAGTGTGATAACAATATTATAACAGTATTTTTTTATACATCAGTGCTATTTCATTTCTCGTGCTTCTGATTTGTGTGTCCTGATTAATATGGCCACTTTATGAACTGATTGTTTTTGTTTTATTTAATTCAGTTATATGTCACTGGTTGTTGTAGGTAGTCTTAATGTTATTCTTATAGCTTAGATTCAGAAAATGTATTCACTGACAATTGCAACATGAGTTGAATCAGTTAAAGATTCATTGTCGGTAATTCAATGAATTTGGTTTATTGCCCATCACAAACTATCAGAGGTGAAGACACTTAAATATCAGTCTAGTGAGTGTGCTGATTCTGAAATGACATGTTTTTTTTATAACGATCTGAGAAGATTTCTCTGCAACCTTTGTTTTCCAAAAAGCGGCAAAAAATTCAATATGGACTCACAGCTCCTCGCTGTTTTTTCTCTGTTCGGCGCTCTCTCTTCTGTCTCTCATCTCATTAGCCCATTTTGCGTCGCTGACGGGTTCCATCCCTTTCGGGAAACTTTTGTGGGTGGTTCCTTTGGTTTGAGTTCATCTTCGGCGGCTGTAAAATATTTCAGCCGGCTTCAGTTTTTCCGAGTCGTGAAGAGCCGCGCTACATGAGATTATGAGCTGTGGGGCTCAACGCAGACAGACGAGCTCCCAGCTGAATCACTCCACATCAAACCCTTCAATCACTTACCATTTACTGGGCTAAGCACAGATGAGAGGGCTCCCCGCTGGTCCACACACACACACACTTGTGTACACACAAACCTGCTGCACGAATGCTCATGCGCGAGAGAACAAAATGCAAAAAAATACACTTGTACACACAGACGTGCACGGGCGAGCGCGCCCACAATTAGATCAAATGCGCACACTACACACACAAAATGAGCAGCCTTTTAAATATGCACTATGTCTTTGAAAAAAAAATGCAAAAGAGAAATATTTATTAGGTTGATATCGCTGTTTCTGTGTGAAAGTATCGCCTGTATTAGTGAAAGTGTGTGCGCGTCCCAACGGTGTCACCATAGGGACGAGGTGATTAGTGATATCTATCCGGCAAATCAAGTGCAAGCACATCATTACCGTGCCTCCCTCTCCCCCTTCTCTCTCCCTCCTCTCCTCTCATCTCTGTCTCTCTCTGGGGTGCGTTCGCTCCCAGCGCTCCTTAAGTGTTTTAACGTGTTAATAATCATTAGGCACTGTGTAGTCAAGTGGGAGAGGAGCGGGTGGTTGCTGTGGTGGTGGGGTGGTGGGGTGGATTGGGGGGGTGTAATGATCGGCCGACCTCTGACCTGTGACCCCCGACTCCCCCTCCTCCCATCTCCCCCCTCTAGTGTTGAGTGGCTGGCCTCTCATCTTGGGGGTCCATCAGGGACCTATTAAGGGCTGTCTCACACTCCGCCACCTCACTTAACTCTGCCTTGTCAATATGCTACAGCATGTGTGTGAGGGACAGAGAGACAGGGAGTTTGTGTTTATATTCACCTCCCCGTCTAGGAAGCCAGTCTCCTCTCCTCCCTCCCCCTTCTCTCCCCCCTTCTTCTGTCGATCACACTTATTTTTCGCCTCATTTTTCTCTCTCTCTCTCTCTCTCTGTATTTCTCTGTGGCTCTCCCTCTCCCTCCCTCCCTCCCTCCGTCCCTCTCGCTGCGTCTGTCTTTGGAGATGCTAATTCCTGGTCCAGGGAGACTAGATGAAACAGAGCTGAGTTTCTCTCATTAGCTGACACAGATGCCGAGGCGTGTGGACCTGAATAACAACACTCTGGCAGGCTGCTGCCTCCTCTTCCCTTCCACATGCTCTGTTGACGATCTCACATTCCAGCCATATTCCCCACAAAGCTCAGAGTGTGTGTGTGTCTGTTTGCTTATCCGTATTGCAAGTTTTCTTGAAAAGTTGCGTGTGCTGTAATATCATTTCTCAAAGATCTGCGAGATTTCTTCGGGGAGTCGGACTAATTTTTAAAGCACCTTGTGTCTCTATTTAACTTCAACAAGTATTTCAATTTTCTATTTTAAAAACAAACGATCAAGACCACCACTGAGAAAAATTCACTGCACAGCCAGAACTGGGAGCGGCCCAAGGGAGGTCAAATCATTTCAGAATAGGATTTTTTTATAATTTTTTTTTTTTTTTATTTGTATACAATAAATACAATAAACCTGACAATGCAGCAACCAAGCCAGAGTTGCCGAGTTTGCTTATCATATGCAACTTTGGGCTTGTTTTCCTGAAAAGTCGCTTACAAATATCTGTAGTATAGGTAAATGTTCAACTTCTTTAAGTTTAGTTGAGAAGAAAAAAGGTAAAGTTACAAGCTAAAAATTAAATACAAAAATAAAATAAAATGTTCAACTTCTTTAAGTTTAATTAACAAGAAAAAATGTACAGTTACAAACCAAAAATGGATGCAAAAATGCAATTAAATGCATGCAATCCAAAATAAATTCACACATATGAAGTGATATGAAGTGGCCGCCGCTCTCTCTCATATTGTGGTTTTGGGCTTTTTTGTGAGAGAGAGTTGCTTCTTTAATGGTTTGTTTCTATAGACCTGCATGGTTGCTTGTTTCTCTCATGAGATCTGGCAACACTGAACCAATCTCAAACACACAGAGATGCACACACAGATTAATAATGTGCAGCTGCATAACTTCTGGTGTAATCTCTGTCTTTTCTCATCCAGAAAATATCTATAGGAACTCCTGGGCCACCAAATATTAGGTTACACTCCACAGTCTTTCTGTGTTTCCCTGTGAATGTGTCTTCCTTGTCCTTGTCCTTTTGAATTGTTTCAAAATGCTAATGCATCAATGTGAGATTGTTTTTTGTTTAGCTTGATCTCTAAATGCTTCTGAAGCATCTTTACAGTGGTTCATCAGTCCTGGGAAAAGCTTCCGTTGTGACATTAGAGTCTCTCTGCATCGACTTTCATGTTGCGTTAGTGTCCTTCAGCATCAGTTTACAGGTAGCATTAGCAGGTAGCATTAGCAGGTAGCGGTGACGCACCATCCTCAATCAAAGCACCTGTTGCCCTACTTCTTCCACTCCTTCGTTTGTTCTAAAGTTTAAAGTTCCCTCCTTGTTGATGTTCCAGCTGTTTCTGTTTTTGCTGGGTCAAAATCAGCACTGATCTTTTCATAACCTCCACCAAGGTCAAGGGCCTTGGTGGAGGTTATATTTTCACCGGCGTTGTTTTTTTTGTTTGTTTGTCTGTCTGTCTGTCTGTTAGCAGGATTACTCCAAAAGTTTGTGATGGATTTAAATGATATTTTTTGGAGGGGTGGGGTGTAGCACAATAAACAATCCATTACATTTTGGTGGCGATCCGGTTCATGATCCGGATTCAGGATTTTTTTTAAAGGATTCTGGTCAGCCAAAGCATTAAGACCACAGGGTATAACACATGCACAGTGTAACTGATGACGCGTTGATAACGCGGGACCCAGTCTACTTCCTGATTCAAGCAGAGAGATACATGTGTGGATGTGTGGCGAGACTCCGAGGTGCAGGAGAAGCTGGCCATCCGCGGTGAGAAAGAAAACAGCGGGAGGCGACGGGGTGAGAGATAACGTTGTGTAACGTTATACTGACTCTCTGCTGAATGAGAGAGGCATCCGCCGATACACGGAAACACACCGTGTTAACAATAAGCCGACCACCTCACGGTACCGCAAGCTGTGAGCTGTGATCTGTTTTTAAAGTCAGGCACTTTGGCGGAGGTCTGCGCTCTTCGAGTGCCATTGTACTTGTTTTTTTTAATTCATCCAGAAAACATACCGTTCATTAGGGTTAAAACGCACACAAACTCTTGCAAGACCGGCTGCCCGACAACCAACCTTAATTATTCAAGGTCAATGCCTAATCTTAACCATCTCACAAGAGTTTCCCAAATTGTGGGTTACCTTCTAGACAACGTCCGTAGTTGATGCTTTAGAGCTGTTAGCTCTAGAATAACATGTTTAAAGTTATTAATCTCTCACAATGTGTGTGTGTGTGTGTAGATCGGGTCGGGACAGATTTGGCAGAAAATGTGCGTCCCAGTAAACAGTAAGCAGGCTCCTCTCTTCCAGCATAAACAGAGAAAAGCTTTTGATTGATTATCACATTTCCATTATTTTCATCCTCTACAGTGAAGCCCAGAGACTTTTGACACCATCTTTATCACTAAATGCCACAGTGTCATTTTATGCAAATAATCCAATGTATATGGGAAATGTAGTCTTAACTGGGGAGACACCAGCACTAACAATAGATCCGCTGTGTGGATGCTGTCAATCATCGTCACCATGGTCTAATTGATTTACAGAACTTAATTAGCACTATTAAATTAGCCATTTCTAAATGCTATGTATGGCATTGAGTCATCATGTTGTCTAGTATACGAAGTTTCTATCTTGCATCTTAACAAAGCTGTTATATCACTTTAAATGGATTTATAACACGGCACTTTGTGCAGATTCCACATATATGTATGTAGATAAATTATATGTTGGTAATTCATTCTTATATCAGAATGATTGGTCATGAAAGCTGTTAACAAACCTGAGAGAAAATCCTCGATCAAGCTTATAAATGTTGTATTAGAAGCTTTTCTGTAATGAATAGCGAGTAAAAATAAAATGAATCCTTTGAGAATTTACTTGAAAATAATGGCAATAAAGGAATTAGACGTTGAATGAGAGCACAAAACTCACGGGAAGCTTCAATTTAAAAGGATTATCGGCATCAGTCTCCCAAACTGCTCAACCCTAATAAAGAACAGGGCATACAGAGAAAACACACAAGCTGTACTCCACATAGAAGACAGAACAAAGAAGAAACACAAACAGTGCGTAGCAGCGCTGCGACAGGCGGTAATCCAGTAATAAACCAGATCCACATGTTGGCCAGATGATGCTCTCTGGCATTTGGGGGGCTTCCCTGAGAGTCAGACATGACCTCACCGGCCAATATATGTCACCACCATCATCATCGTCGTGTCCTACCGGATCTCCACCTCTGATAGTCACCTCTCCATGAAGGTCTCCCCTCTCACGCACACGCTGCTTTACATAATTCAGCACTCATTTATGGAAGCCCAGCTCCTACCTCCCTGCATAATGGATCAAAGAATAATCTGGCTTTAGCTGCGAATTTAACTCTAGTTTTCTATTTGCACACACACCCGCACACACAGGACTCTTTAACTGAGAGATTGGTCTGAAGTGACAGTAATGTAATATTAATAGCCAGGGGGGATGACAGTCTGTCCCCATTGTGTTGATACCTGCAGGCTTGACAGAGCTTTGGTCACACATCCCACTGCTGTACATCTGCTAACACTGGTACAATAAGTCCTCTCTGTCTCTTTCAATCTTTCTCTTTCTCTCTGTCCTTCTGTTGCTGTCTCTCAGATTTTTAAGATTTGAGGCCTTAATCTCTCTGCCCAATAAATTATTTGAAAAATGAATGTTCACCCCACTTCAAAATGACCTTATTGCACCATAGTTACCTGTGCATAAACTCACGGAAAAAAATCAAAAACCTCCCTCATGCGTGTTAGTTAAAGAGGACCTATTATGCTTTTATGCTTTTCCCCTTTCCTTTAGTGTGTTATATACTGTACAGGTAGTTTTTGTGCATGTAAAAGGTCTGCAAAGTTACAAAGCAAAGCCTTTCTCTCCCCAACAGAAACACTGCTCCAGAACTGTCTGAAATGCGTTGATTGAAGTCCTGCTTTTTTTTCCGTAACGTGGTGATGTCACCAAGTAACACATTTGCATAATACCTGCCTAGCAACTAGTTTGGCAAACCCTCAAAGAAAACTAGGTAGAGTGGAGCTGGAGCGGAGTCCAAAGAGTTTGGTTCGGTTGACCAATCACAACAGTGGGCCAGCTGATCAATCAGAAAAGACTGGGCTTTTTTGTGGGGGGTATGAGAAAAAAATAAAGCTTTTTTTATATTAAAGCATTTAAAAATATTCTAGTATAAAGCATGAGTATGATAGGTCCTCATGAAATATTGGATATATAAAAACTAGGGCTGTCAAAATTAACATGATGATAAAGCATTAATGCAAATTTGTTTTAACGCCTTTAATTTCTTTAACGTATTAATGCAATCAATATTTGTAGCAAGGTTGTAGGGGCTCAGTTTTAAAGATAGAGTGAATCATATGAAACTCGAAAAAAACAAAGAAATCCATTGGTACCAACCATGTAATACTAGCTTGTCGAGAACTAGGCTAAATAACGCTGCAAACTTACGCTAAATTTTGGCGAGGAAAATCTGGCATGGCCATTTTCAAAGGGGTCCCTTGACCTCTGACCTCCAGATATGTGAATGAAAATGGGTTCTATGGGTACCCACGAGTCTCCCCTTTACAGACATGCCCACTTTATGATAATCACACGCAGGTTGGGGCAAGTCAATTGATTTCCAATAATAAATATATACATACGTTTGTATAAAGTAAGGATATTTGTCCACTCCCATGTTGATAAGAGTATTAAATACTTGACAAATCTAAAAACAAAAGGAAAAGTGTGATTGATTTGCGAGTAATCGCGAGGAAATATTTTAACGATTGACAGCATTTAATGTTAATATGTTCTAGTAGAAAGCATGAGCATGACAGGTCTTCTTAAAATATTGGATACATAAAAAACATTGACAGCAAAGTTGCTCGGGATTGTTTTTATAGTTTCACAGTGTAATATGATCTATATTTTATATTGTCAACAAATCCCACGAAAACAACAAAAGTAAAAATGTATTGAACCTATGAAAAAGTATTGTCTGTGTAGCCAAAGCATGGTGTATCTTTTTGCCACTATACCCTAACCTCCACCTAATGCGCCTGTCCTTATGTTTTTAATACTATTTAACTATGATTTAATGTTCAAGTATGTGTTCATTAAGGGGGAGATTAGTTCTCACAGAGCAGCTGCCCAGATTTTTTGAAAGAGCAGAGCCTAATCTGCTGAATCTAACTGTACAACCATGTGCTATAAATGATCAATGCCTTGATGTAAGTGTCTATGAATGAAGAGGAAAACAAACTCATTCACATGTGAGCGTTAAATGTTGTCCTACATTTTGTTTTATCCTGATTGCAATACAATATCTGTGAAAAAAAAGGTGAATAATTGTAATTTTTGGGGGGAATGAAAAAACTTTTAAACTCATAATACTCAATATCTATTGAATATAGTCATTGTATTTCTCTTTGTTTAATGTTTCCTTATGTGAATCAAAGGTTTAAGGATAAAAGGTGCTGCATGTTGTGGACATATTTGGGCTATACGAATAAAAAATAACTGATTTGATACAGTATAGAGATATAATAAAACATATTCTATGATAGTTGAACCTGTGTAACAGCATAGTGTACTATATATACAGGAAGTTTAACCTGAACATACTAATGGAGAGCGAAAGCAGCTTTCCCTCGGATGACGTTATGTGTCCAGGGTTCTTGGCCCTCAGCTATTCAGCCCTGATGTGCATGGCCACAGCGTCCTGGCCTGAAGGATAAAGGATCTTTTCCTTCAAATAGAGAGAGACAGAGAGAGAGAGAGAGAGAGAGAGAGTGGAAGAGGAAGAGGCAGTGGCGCTTTGACTTAGCAGTTCTGTGTCTGGGACCGAAGAGTCACAGAAGGGAGAAAGATGGAGTCCGTCCGGCTTCAATCAGACGAGTACAAGTCAAAATCCCCATCTGAGACACAGATGCAGACGAGTGGCGATGGAGGGTGGAGGGATATGGGGGGGGAGGAAAGGGTGGAGGAGGAGGGTGAAGAGAGGACGAGGAGAAGAGAGGGAGAGCAGCAGGGGAAGTCATTATCACTTCCCAACCTCACTCGCCGTCTAATGTATTCAAGGGGAAACAGTTAGATTTGGTCCCTTTGGCAGCCGACCGTAAGCAAATCGATTTGAATGGGAGAGATATAAAGAGCTGTTTATAGTGCCCCCGCGTCTCTGAGCGTGTGTGTGCGTGCGTATTGTGAATATACATTTGTGTGACACAGTATGGAAATGCCATTATGCACGCTCACTGTTCGGCTTTAGCGTCTGCCGCAGCTTTGAACTGTATATTTCATGAAGAATAACTGATGCAGCACCTACATACCCGCCCATGTGTGTGTGTGTGTGTGTTTGTGCAAATTCGTGCACGGCCCCACGTGTTTATTCTTCTTCTTCTTCTATGTGTTTTTTCTCTGCAGCACCAGTGGTGGTCTGCTGTGTGCTGTGGCCTCTTGTTTGAGCGGCGGTGTGCCGGCGTCTGGTTTAATCGAAAGTTCGAAGAGTCCCTGCTCCGCTCCTAGATCCGGACTGAGGGGGATTATTGTAATGACTTAAGAGGACGTTTGGGTGTGTGTGTGTGTGTGTGTGTGTCTGTGTATGTGTGGGCAGGGGTGTTGTCCCTCGTTGAGTGAAGGTTCAACAGCCTGAAACCCCGTTCAGGTAGAAGGGGCTTTACCGGCCAAACATCCGCACAGGGCGCCGCTTGTCCCGATTTGATTTCGAACATATTTGGGGATCCATCAGAAAAACTGATGAAAGGAAAATAGAGAGCTAATCCTTGTTAAAATGGAGGGTCCTGCAGCGCACACACACACCCGCAGGCGTACACACACACACACACACACACACACACACACACACACACACACACATGCTCAGACACACACCCTGTAGGACATGTGTAACCTAAGTCTGTTGTGATTCCTTTCCTGGTGAGGCCTGGAGGAGTCTAGGAGAGGTTAAAGAAACACCGCGCAGTGTGAAAACACACTCGTGAGGTGTGCGGCCTGAAATCTGACACGTACACACACACACACGGCTTTGATTAATTGCGTCTGCGTGTGTTTGCCAGTGAAACAGTATTCATACAGGTTAGGGACCCTCTCTTAATAAAAGGTCAGTGGATAAACAGCTCGGTAAGGCCAGCCATTTTGGGGGATTAATCCCTGGGTTTGGCCTCGGTTACCTCTGAGACGCTGAGGTTCAGAGGTGAGGGTTGTGAACTATTATAAGAGAAACACAAAATGGCCGCACACATTTACTGACTAATGAACGAGAACGGCTTTTTTTGGATTCCAAGTCGAGTCTCTGCAGCAGTTTTCAAACTGGAATTCGGTCACTGAGGGGGATTCAGGGAAATGAGGATTTGTTTTAATTCATTGTAAATGCATACATTTAAAATAACCCCCATAAGGATATGAATCATTTCTGAATCATTAAATCACCAACAACAAAGTACATGAGACAAATAGTCACCTATAATCTGATCAAATTAGGATGTGTAGTTTAGAGGATGAGGCTGGTGATATTCAATGTTTTTCTTATCGTCAATAAATTCCATGAAAAGACCCAAAAACAATTAATTGATCATTCTAACAAGTAGTGCGTATGTGTGTGTGTGTGTGTGTGTGTGTGTGTGTAACCAAAGCCTGATTATTCAACACATAATCATAGTCTTGTGAAATAGTCTCCCAAATTTAATCTGTTTGATTCATGTACATAGATACAAATTTCATTTTTTTTATTGATGCTTAGCACGACTTTCAACAACATATTTTTCGTGCTTTTTTCCTATGAATGTCCAGCAGCATGTGACGCACATGTCAATTTCCGCACCAGTCTTTTCAAAATAAAACTACTTAGTTAGGTTTAGGAAAAGATCGCGGTTTGGGTTCTAATAACACCGAAAGTGCTGTAATTTAAGTACAGAACTTACGTGACAAATAAATCAACTTTGACTTGTGGTTTCATACGAGACACAAACACCGGCCTCCTGGTGAAAGTCCTCTGTTTGCGACCCGCCCATCCAACCCGGCCTCCTCTTTACGTGGCATTTGCCGCTCTCTATACTTCCTGGTTCATAATTTACGTGGAATACATATGAATTGATTTTGTGCTGACCATCACAAAAAAAAATTGAATTTCAAGTCTATGTACACAAATCAGTACATTCAATTTCATGATTATTTCACAAACTGCTGTGCGACCGCGCTGGATTATTCCTCTTTGCCACAGAGCTCCATTGTCGTCCAAAAAGTATTAAAAGCACTCAATGATCCTGTGTCACATACATACACATGTGTCATACCCTGTCACATGTAGTACCATGCTGAAAATAGTTCCAAACATTTACTTCCATTTGAGATACATTTGCTGAGAACTACAGAGCCCAGCTGTTTTACAAATTAAATCACTCTATTTTTTGGAATGAAACTATATATCTGCGACTTGTTTTTAAAGATTTAGATCTTCAGCAGGAACCAATTAGCTCGGGGCTACAGACAGGGTAGGGAAGTTGGAAAGTATCTCGAGGCGGAGTAACACATTGTTGGTTTAGATGTTTTGATGGGATTTATTGACAATAAGAAAAATACAGAACAACTAAAGCCTTATTCTTTGATTTAAAAAAAAAAAATACAATTGAAATCTCCTGCTGTTTGGTAACGATTCTGATGAAATGGTATATTTACTGATGTTCATTACAAGAAAATATGAAGTGCATTTTGTGTGTTATTTTCTGCAGAGAAAAGCCTTAAAGGTGCCGTTGATAACATTGA